>JABUQX010034446.1:0-5000 GCA_015478945.1 Trachelipus rathkii | reverse complement strand
CCTTAATAGTTAAAAGTTAAATAAAGTATTAAAAAAATAAACAAGCCATTTCGACACATGTTTTGTAAAAGATTTGTTTGTAAACAAACTATTCTTCTGCGCAGCCCGCCGTTTATTAATTCTCGAAATCGAGATTTAAAACACGGCGCTGACTGCTGACGGTTTTACGTGACTAGTAAGTTGCGCAAACGCGGCTCTGAACGATGCATTTGTGCCTGCCCGGCTGCAGTCGGGTTCTGGAAACGCACTTATGTAATGTAGTTGAAGTTCAAAAGTTTCACGTTCCGGCCGGAACTTCGCCGGAACTTTTTCAAGGATTCGGAAAGTTCCGTGTTCCGCACGGAACCAAAAATTACATGGTCCGGTACCATCCCTAATATATATACATATATATATTATATATATTATATATATATAATTATTACTATATATATATATTATTATAATATATACTATATATATATATTATATATAATTATAATATATATATATATATATATATATTATACTTATATATATATATCAATATATTCGAATAATAACTTAGTTATCTTTCTTAATACATTTTTTTCTTTTCATTTTTCTTATATAATAGTGTTTTATTTTATTTTATATATATAAATATATATTGAAGGTAAATAAACGTTTTAAATTAAACTCATCATTTTGATACACTTATGAAAGTTCGTGTGTTTTTCTATTAAAGTTTGCTATTGTCGCTTCCATCTCAAAACTAGTTTTTGTATATCATTCTTCATCCTACAGACTGAGTTTCTAATGTTATTATTATTCATTATTTATATTATATTATTTAAATTTAATTATTATCATTATTATATTATTATTATAATTATTATTATTATTATTATATTATTATTATTATTAATTATATTATTATTATTATTATATTATTATTATTACTATCTATTAATTATATTATTATTAATAAATTTTTTAAAAAATTAATGTCAAATTAAACTTTAGCTACTTTAATTTTATCGTCCTAATGTTTTTAATTTGAAACTAAGAACGTTATACTATGATATATATATATTATATATATTATATAATAATATATAATATATATATATATTATATATATAATATAATATATATTATATATAATATATAATATATAAATAATATATATATAATAATATATAACTTGTCCTTGACACTTTTTTTCTTGGAAGACATGGGAATGTTTCCCTGTGATCAATTGCTGCTTTGTTTTAGGGTCACAACTACAAACTTAGGTCTCATTATCTATTATGAGCTTATACAAAAATGATTCTTTTTCTGCATCTCCTTGAGGAAACTCCATGCACATAACAACGAATTACTGCAGCTCATCAGTCGTAAGGCCCCTGTAGACAAACGGGCATTCCCGCATACTAATTTCTACAATTAGGAGATTCTTTATTAAACCCCGTAACCAATCCCAACTTTTTCACAAATGTCATTTGATGTTTGAAATCAAACATTTTCAAAATATTTTCAGTTTTGATGGTCATGAGCGTTTCAGTGCTTTCATCGTCCACAATTTATGTTCTACTCTTCTTGGGTTTATTAGCAAACCGTAGAAATACCATTGGTAGCTAAAAAATTTCATAAAAAAATTCCGGCTGAAGCATTTTTTTCTATGGTATCTCTATAGGTATTTCAAACATTTGAAAAAGGCCTTTTGTTTTTAATGTAAGTCATGTTTATCAATATTAAAATTTTTTCTGAAAAAAAAAAAAAAAAAAAAAAAAAAAACTATCTACGATCTATTGAAGGCCAGCATATGTGCGAGAGTAGAAATAGTAGATTCGCATCACATCCACGACATCACACACATACACACACACAAACATATATATATATATTATATATATATAATATTATATATTATATATAATTATAGTATATATATATATTATATATATTATTATATACTATATATATATATATATATTACGTTAATTCATATATTTATACTATGATATATATATATATATATATATATATAATATACTATAGTATATATATTATATATATGATTATAATTATATATTAATATATAATTATATATTTATTATAATATCTTATATACATTTAAAATAATATATATAATAATACATATTATATATATATTAATATATATATATTATTTATAATATATTAATTTATATAATATTATATATATATATATTATTATATATTATATATATAATATATGACCTTATTAATCAAGAGCCTTTTGTCTTGTCGATTTCTATTGCAAACTTAATGAAAACGTCAGAAAATATTTAAATTAAGAAATAGCAAAATTCGTTAAAGTGAGACTTTCAATTTTTAATTTGATCGAAGAATGTTTTAATTGAAAAGAAGTTATAAAAAGTCCATCGAACCACGTACAAATGGCATGGTATACACAATACCCCCGCCAGTGAAGTGTGATGGTAAAATATCAAATTTGGCTTCAACATATGATAAACCAATTAAAAAAGTTTTGAAAAAAGATGCATTGACAAAATTATATGAGAATTTAAACTCATTTTTTAACATTATTTTTCATAGATAAATATTGAAAAATTTTGCGTGCTTATAATTATATTATACTATATATGTATATATAATATATATATACTATAATTATATAATATATATATATATTATTTTATATTATTATTAATTATATACTTATATATATATAGTATATTATATAATATATATAATATAATAAATTATATATAATAATAATTATTAATATTTTTCATTATAATCATGGAGAGGTAGATCAATTTATTTAACTCTGCCCGTCTTCAGCCTCATGGATTTACATTTCCTGATAATAATCTCTCGCGATTTTACAAACTTTTGTGCTAATGACAACTGATTTAATAAATTCTTATTCACTTCTTTTATATAGGTGTTAAATTCGAACGGATCCCACCCATTTCACAAGTAGTTGCTTATTTTTTCCTTTACCTCTCGTTGCTAATATTCTTTCAATTTTATATTCGTGAGTTACAGGTTGAACCTTTATTTTTGTTTTCCTGTTAGGAACCTCCTTTTTTTTTTCCCATTAAATCCTTCCAAAAATAACTTTTAAACAATCACAACGAATGGCGGATATGTGCACTTTAAAAACTTCCGTAGTCCATCCGGCTATACCCCTTTCTTGATCTTGCTTCTGTTCGAGTCTCTTACATAATCGCTTTACCTGTATTCCTGAATTATCTTTTATTTTTTTTTCTTTTTCATACAAATGTGTTCGATGGCCTCTAGTTTTTGAACATTTTCTAAAGGAGTGCCTTATAAGTTCTATTGTAGATGTTATAGGATAAGCTAGATCGTCCAGTATATCATATATTTAAAAAGTATTCATTTAGTAAATATACCATGCATGCGTTCTTTAATTAGTACGTGGTACTCCATTTCAATATGCCTTTGTTTACGGAAATGTATTGTACATAGCTTATACCATACTCCCAAGTCAGCTCCTGAAACTCTCGCCCCTTGAATTCCATTCCTGACTGTCCAATCTTTTAGGGACCTTACGTTCCATCACTCTATAATTTCAAGTACTGCGTGGCAACTGCTACGCTTATCTTTTTATCTTTCTAAGGGTTTCACCACAAGTATCTAGAGTATACGTCAAGAGTAAAAAGTACTTATGAAATCCTTCATTATAAGAACTATATTCAATCATTTCCGATAAATCTAACTGCCATACACTATCGAGCTGCGGAGATATGCGTTTTCCGTGTAGGAAATTTTTTCTTACAGGTTTATGTCGAGTAAACGCCTCTTCGCCCTCTAAATATGTTTTTAACTCTTTTTTCTCAATATAGGATACCTTAAAAGCCAAACCTAGTTATCCCCCAAAATATTTGTTCCTCAGATGAATTATACTTATCAACACCTCCTGTCGCCTTCCATGTTGACTACTGACACCACCTGTAAGCATTATATATATATATATATATATATATATATATATATAATATATAATATATATATAATATATATAGATATAATATATATATATATTTGTCACAAAAATGTTATAATAAAGTCCAAGCGGAATAAAGAAAAGGTTCTAAAATAACATATTGTATTATACCAGACATACAACTAAATAAATATATATTGATAATACATAATACGATTTCACATCCAACTAGTTATATTAATAAGTGTTTTCTTATTTCTCCTCTGTTAAACGTTTAATTTCTATCTTGAAGCTAGAGTACCTGAGACTTGATCAGGTTCTTGGGCATCTGGATCATTATCCAAGTCGGCAATCGTTGTGTATTTAAATTAAAGTTCTGGGAAATTATGTCTTGAAGTTCTTGTTGACTCATCCATTCCTTTACAGGCCTTTCTTCAGTTATGAGAGTCAGCATATCAAATCCACAATATTTTGAACCTGAACTATTTCATCATTTCAATTACGATCTGCCCTGCTTCATTCAAATATAATTGTTCTTTTAAAATATTATATAGCTATACTTTTTACGCCCTCTAATAGGTAAGCTCTCCTCTAGAATATTTTTAAATTTTATCTTCACTTTTCACTTCAAGTTTTACTTTCTTAGTTATATCTACATATCGGGTAGCGGGTTACGTAGGGATGGATGTAGGTGCAAGGCTTTAAGATCTATCAATTTTCTGTATGGCATCTTGGATATATAGATGCGTTTCTCATGGATTAATGTCTGAAATTTATAATCCTGTACACTTCTTCTTCTCTAATTGTTATCTGATCAACTTTAGGACCATATAAGCTATGAGGTAGAGGCTGCTGAAAAGATAATGATCCGTTCACAATATAAGGATGCTGGTGCAACTGTGGTTGTTGAAGTGAAAGAGGGTGTAATGCCAATGCATTGGGTGGTAATCTGCATATGTTGGTTTGTAATGATGAACTGTGACTGTGGATTTTGCAACAGTGCGCAGTAATAACTGTCATATAGAGTGCGAATGCTGAATCTGAGAACCTGAATTCTGTA
>JABUQX010034445.1:25000-40000 GCA_015478945.1 Trachelipus rathkii | reverse complement strand
TAAATAGCACACATCTAGTTTGGATTAAGAATGATTGACAATTTTGAAATTGTTTTTATTTTATTTTATTGACTAATTACTAAGCTTTGCTTGCCTCATCATGAATTTTTCCTTATCTATAATATTACAAAAATTAGGCCAATGTTGTGGAAGTTCTGAATGGCAAAGATATATGGATCCTAAGTACAAAACGGAAGATTGTAGGAAGCTGCACTTGGATAATTTGATGTCGGGGCAGACATCAAGATTCACACTAAGGTCCTCCTGAGTCGCCGACAAACCTTATGAGAGTTTAGACGAGTGGGCTCGAATAAAAGGATTTGGAAGGCAGTAGCTAGTCTCAGTTGGCCAGGTAGTGGTGAATGACAGCCAAAAGGGAGATCACAGAACGGAAAAGCACCGCCTGATGCCGGTAATTACGAGGGAATAAATTTCATGGATTTGGTATATAAATTGCTTTATATTTAGTTATTTCATAATTGTTGCATTTAAACATGATTTAGCCTGGATTAGGAAATTTATTGCACGTCTAGCATATCGTTGATTAGGTTCTATAGGTTCTGTAAACGTTTTCTCTAAGTGTACAAATCTTATTTGGATTTTGCTACAATTTCGTTTAGAGGGAAAGAGCTATGAGTAATCCGCCGGAAGCATATGGGAGAGGATTTAAATAGTTACAAGTTACAACCAGAAAGCAAATTTGCCAAAGAAGGATGCAGAACGACGTGAGAAAACATATATACGAATAACTATTGAAGTCATATTTTATTTAGATTTAGAAAATATTTGCAATCTTTTAGGCATTATGTTCCTATTTACATGTTCTTTAGTTTGGGATTACGGAATATAGGCTATAAGCGATGATTTATTAGTTAGTGAGACGATCGGCACATTTCTTTCAACGATTCTTTCTGAATAGGGATTAGGAGCATGACCGCTCCTATAGTGTGTAGAGTGGGGAAGAGAGAAAGTTGTGCAAACACAGTCTTAACATCTTAATGTTTGTATTTCATCTGTGAGAAATAGTTCAAGCATTTTTCCCCAAAAGGTATTTCTTTTTCTTTCGGTAGGAATTAAGATATCAGAACGATGCTCCTACGTTGAGAACTAGAATATAAAAAAGAAAGATGCATGACCTTCTCATCAGTTCATTGCTGTATTTTGCTTTGTTTTTTAGCGATTTGTTGTAGTTTTCAACCAACGATTAGCTCTTTCTAACTATTAGTCACGCGTTTTTGATCAAAAGTTTCGAAAAGTTTGGAGAAGTGATACTCGCAACACGGTTGGTTCGAGTCACAGAGCTAAGATTTAGCAGTAGAAAGAGAGTAAAGATGGAAGAAGCATTTCGGAGATAAGAAACAGGATCAGAATCGGAGCGACAGGGAAGATAATCGTATTGGGTTGGTGAATAGTTCAGTAGATAATCTAGCATATAGTTTTTGTTCATATTTTTTTTTGTTTTAAGTATGTTTTTAAGGATGTACTTTCGATAAACGACTATGTTGGGTCACGTTAAAAGTTTCTTTTTTTTTTGGCAATGAGCAAGTACGAAGGAGATGGTGATCTCTAGTATCATAAGTCTCATTAAGCCAATCTAGGAGGTAAGAAGTAAGAATTAAGGAAAACCCAACATAGAAAATGCTGAAAGTTCTTTTCCTTGTTGATGATAAGCCCTACGTAAAAGATAGTGATCTTCAGTAGTGTGAGTCTTATTTTATCGACGTAGTGGACGTTTTGAGCAGAATCAAAAGTCCCAAAAAATAGATGAAAAGAACCAAAGCTAGGAATGAAATTACGCTTGTAGGATATAGACTTTAAGGAATTTTTTTTATTTTTTTTTACATCGCTTTGTATTCAATTTGCTCGCTAACCTTAGATGTAACCGCCAGTATAATATTCAAATTGTTTCATAGCTTATGAACTTTTTAATTTCATTTAAAATATCATATCGTTCTTTACGACAAATCATAGAATTTATTGTAAGTTCCCATAAGCTACAAGCTTGGAACTTTTAAAGGTAAAAAGGAGTAATAGCGATAAGCATTTAGGCACAAATAGAGGCTACAGTGAAGTTCTCAGATGCCTATCTTCGCTTTAGTAAAATATGGAAAAACATTAAATAGAGAGAGGAGACTTTAGCCCCACTCCACTTGTCATTTTGGTTCGAGATATTAAAATATGAGAACGTTTTTTGTATAAATAATAAAGCGTTTTTTTGTGTAAATATGATACTTGGTTAGCATAAAGATAATTTTGTTTTAGGGGTCTATTAGAACAAATAACCCCTTTTAAGGGGTTTTTTTGGATGAGAATAATTATGGCATTTCAGCATCGCGTCTGTATAATTCACGTCGAAATTTTGATAAATATTTGGTTTCAATTGGAAAATTGGAAATTTTTTGCCCGATTATGTGGCATTATTTTATCGATTAACCTACCTACGGAATCATCCGAAGGGAGGGCCCCAGTTTTCATACGAAATATTAAGTACAAAAAAGAAAGATTTCTTTTAAAAAGAAAGATAAAAATAATTAAAAACAGACAGCAAGAGAATGACACCTAACCTTGCCATTAATCTTTTAATAATTTTGTCTTAACGCTTAGATGTTTTTCTAATTTAGGAAGAGGATAGGTTATGACACTTACATTAATATTTTTGTTTTAACGCTTCACATGTTCTTTTTATCAGGAAGATATAGTTACTAACACTTCGATTACTATTTTATGTTAACGTTTGATACTAACAGTTGTTTTAAACAGTAGTTGTTAAACACATCAAAAGCAGACGAACGTTAGTAATAAAACTGTGCTTAAAAGTGATAAAACATTATAATCATGTCTTTGTATCTTATTTTTAGTTGTAAATTTTAAAGATTTGATAGTCTAAATGGTATACGAATGAAACTGAAGTCCAAAAGACAAAAGCAGGGTAATTTTAATTAAGTTTAGGCGATAACATTTTTGTTCCTATTAATCCTTAAACGAAGATTACTAAAAATTAACTCTAGCCAAGACCAAAAGCTTTGGCCAGTAAAAGTAAAAAACTTACCGTTTACTAGGAATAGTAAAATCAAAGGAAAGCAACAAAAAAAAAATCACCGATTGACCAGTACCAAATATTTTTAGGTCAAAGTGATTTAAAACCTTTTCACCTCAACATAAAATATTAATTCTTTTTAGATAGCATAAAAAGGGAATCGTAAATTTAATAAGGAATAACAAATGAATAATTTTCCAAATGCCTATTCTTTAGAGAGAGACACATATGAGTTTAACCACACATAATCCCCATGCTATATATCTATTTTTTCTTTCTTTATTTATACTCCCTACGGATAAGGAAAAACAAGAACATTCTTATTATTATTAAACATTGAGTTTCGGTCTTGTCCGTTTTCAAACTATCTGTCTGTTATAAACCTACTTTCCAGAATACTTTCATTAGGAGAGGAATTCCCTTGGAATCAATGAGAGAGATCTTCATTCGTCATTTTTCATAAACACTTAGTAGGAAGTTTTTTAGTTCAGCTCGAACTCCTTCCTTTTCATGTCTAATACTCATGTTCATTTCTTGTAATCTGTTCCTTGAGACAAGTGCAATGGTTTTTCCATAATAGCCACTTTCATTTTCGGAGAAGGAGCCTATATCGCGAGTCAATACTATGCGTTGCAAGTATAATCGATGGAAAAAAACCTATTGCGAAAGAGTTTCAGAGTATGGTGCCAATTCGGCTACATACCTAGAATTCCCTAAGCAAACGAGAGCGTCGTTCCCACGATAGCCGATTGGTTCTTCAACATTAAACTGGCATAGGAACTATACATGTTCGAGCCTGTCTTTTCCTCCTATTTTCCTACTTTCCTTCGATAGGAACACTGCAAGGGCGGGAGTCCTGAACGATAAGAACTCTTGCCCCGTAGTTATTACGCATTACTATGCAATAGCCACAGGTCTCAGCATCAGAGGGAGCTTGAGAACGCCTCATTCCGTTTTCTCTGTTCACCTTGTGAAGTCAGTGCCTGACCGTGTTACAAAGGTGGAACTATTTCATAGGGGGGTTTAAATCTTTAAAATAAATTAAAATAACTATATAAGATAGAGCTTACAACGCAGAAGGGTATATTTTAATAAACAATAATATATATATATGGTATATATTATATATGTTGACTTATAATATATACTATAACAGTGTTGTATATAATATATATATATATAATATTATATAAAATAAAAATATATATTTCATATAACTATAAATATATATTCTATATTAATATATATTTATATATATATACATGTTTAGCAATTATTTTAATATAATATTTGCTGGTATAAAACTTCAGTCATAAAATTTTGAGAAATTAATTAGAAATCTGTAATCAAAGACAAAACTTTATATTCCTGTGATGTGTACCAGTGAACTGATGATGTTACCCGAGCCTGTCCAGATGAATCCCCATCAGATCTTTTTTAAGATGAAGCTCTAAGAACATACTGGGAGGTAAAGATTCAATCAAAATATGTAATTCATCATCGCTAAAAAATTGTTCATAAATGAGTTGAATTGTTACCAATAAAAATGGAATAATAATAATAATAATAATAATAATAATAATAATAATAATAATAATAATAATAATAATAATAATAATAATAATAATAATAATAATAATAATAATAATAATTAATTATATTCAGATTTGTTAATAATTAGGAAGAGGATGATTTTTATTGTTATATATCTTTTTTAATAGGTCTTTTTGTATATTTATGTCTGTGTCTGTTATCTACGTTTTGATGGTTTTGGGAAATATGGGTAATAGTGTTTGGGATGTTAGTTTAAATTGTAGTTCTTTTCTATGCATAATTTGTACTGTGACTTTTTAATATAGATTGTTTGATATGCTTCTAATTCATCCCTCTTTATCCTCTATTGTCGTTTAAAAAGACTGTTTAAAAATTTAAGGTAAGGAGTGAAAACTCTCCTCAACATTTAATGCAGAAAAGTGAAAGCCTTTTCACAAATAATAATATTTGGAGGCGAGAATCCTCCCTTGAAAATTCGTGTCACGTCTTGTGCTATTTGATGATAGGTATCTGGTATCTAAATACTTTAAGCGGCCAGGACCGCCGATGAGTTCCAACAACTTGTTTGAAGAACCTATTAGCTTCACCACAATTGTCTGGTATAAGTCGTAGAAGAAAGAATCTTCAGGTTACGCAATTAAAAATATTCATCGTAGTTGATACAGAACCGAAAACAGAATAAAGTAACGGAAAGCTAAATCGCTATAAAATAACGAATAAGGAAGAAAGCACACAGAGAAAGGAAACACGATAAATTGGCTAAACCTATGCCAGAATATGAGTCAGAATCTTTTGATGTCAGGATTGCCGTCGAAGTGGCAAATAAATAGAATCAAGAAATCTTCATGGTAAAAATACGCAGTCGGATCAGTAATTAGTTACAGTTTCAAATTAGTAGGTAATTAAAAATAATAATCAGGGTAATCATTGTATATATACTATATATATTATATATATATATATATATATATATATTATATATTATATACATATATAAATATATTATATATATATATATATATATATATATATAGTATATTATATTATAATATAGTATATTTATATTATATTATATATATTATATATATATATATATATTATCATATATATATTATACTATATATATATATATATTTATTAATTTGCTTTGCATTGTTGTCCATTGCTCCCCTCCTATGAGAAGCGAGGAATTCTGAGTTATTATGCCACTATAGCAGGGGTGGCCCACTGCCCCGTCAAAGTAAGTGAATCAAAGTTTCGTCTGATGTCCGTTAAATTCGAGTAGATTAGTAAAAGGTGTCCTGTTTTTGTTATTTCCCTGGGAGGTACATCTTTGACAGTGTGGGAATAGAGCGTTATGAAATACATGCTTAGATACCTGAAGGGAAGGACGTCTTCAGGGGAAAGACGAGGTAGCGTCACTCTGGTTTGACTGTCTAAGGATTGTTCTATGGGAGATATTTCGAGTGAGGTTCTTGAAGAATGCTATTCTTTGAGTATTCAGAGACCATTCATTGGTTCAATTGAGTGTGGTTGCGTTTGATAGTGGACAGGCCTGGGGCTGGGGTGGAAAGCGTGTTGCATATGTTAGAGTTGTACATGGCTGGTTTGATTTTGTTTATTTCTTGGTGCCATGGTTGCTGTAAGGTTTGGTGTAGGGATGGTCTATTGAGAGTGTTTTGCTGTAAAACTGAAAGCCTATCATGTGGAGATGGGCCTCCATTGGAATAATTTTTGTTTATATTTGTAAATGATAGATGGGAGTAGATGTGAGACAATCTGTTTTTATTCTTAGATCTTTGTTTTAAACAACTTCTAGTTTTTGGATGTTGGACTCAGATATTGTGGAGTCCAAGCAGATGATATATAGTTTAAGATTTGGTAATGGTATTGTCTGTAAACTATGGTAAGCGACTCTTTGCGTTGGGAAAAATTTTTCCGTTTATCGCTCTCATCGCATTTAGTTTATGTGTGACTCTAGATTAAAAGTTGCTTATGTGGGGATTAAATGTCATGTGTTCAGGGAAAGTTAGGCCAAGTATGGTGGGTTGTTTATTAAGATAGAGTCTGTTATATAAGAGAAGAATTATTAGAGGTGTGTTAAACTGTCTTTAATCAGGTGTAATTAATGTGATAGAAAATTTCAAGGAGAGTCTGTCATTCTGATTGTTGAATTCCATTGTTCCAATTGGTTTATATATTGTTGTAGTTCTTGTCTGTATTTATGGATGGTCTTTGAACTGGGATTGTGAGGTCTTCCGCATAATTATTTATTTTCGTAGAAGGGAATGTGGGTTGTGGCAGATCGTGCATAAAAGATTAGAGAGTATAATTGTATAAATTGTATTTTCGAGAAATATCGCGTCCTTGTACGTCTTTACTTGTACAACCAGGTGGGAGATTTACTGTTATTTTCTTGTCATTGGTGTTTATTTCGGTATTTAATACTTATTTATTTAAAATGTGACGTGGAACTGTATCGAGTGATTTTTTATGTCTATTGCTACTAGAATAATTCGGAAAGTTGATAGGCTTTGGATAAAACTGATGAGTATGTGTTGTGTCAGAGTTGTAAGTAGTGCGGTTGTAGAGTGTTTTTTTTCTGAAACTATATTGTTGATTTGAGATGGGGATGAAAGGGGAGATTCTATTCAGGATTAGCCTTTCGATAACTTTAGATTTTGTGGAGAGTAATGAGATAGGTTTATATGAAGCAGGACTTCTGGATCTTTTGTTAGGTTTTAATATGGGATTATGTGAGCATTTTTCCAGAATGATGGAATGGTGCTGGTTTGCCAGGCTTTATTGAATATTTGCGTTAGTGCTTCTTTTGATTTATTTCCTAGATGTTTGAGGTGGATGTTGGAAATTATATCTGGAACTTTTGTTTGTAAGATTTTGATGATTTTGATGTCATTAAATACTTCAAGTGGAGTGAATGGTTACTTGGTTATTGTTTTATTTTTAAGCCGTTTAATTGTTAATTTAGTATTGAGTGCTGTAGATTTAAAGCTAATTTTGGAGTAATTTGACATAGTAAGATTGCACTTTTTTTTTGGGCTATGGATTTTATTGTTTTCCTTACGTGGGTTGTTGGTGGCTATGAATATGAAGTTCGAATATGAAGTTTATTTTTGTTAAGTTGGTTTTATAGCTTACCGTTTTTTGGTGTAATTTTACCATTTTTAATCTATTCTTTATTAAATTGTTTATTCGATTGTTGAGATCTATGTTTTTTTTTGTCATGATTTGGTTGTCCATTTTGTCGAAGGAAATTCCTCTGTTTTATTAAGATGTCCATCTCTGGTGATTAGCTAGGATTGAAATGTTTCCTGTAAAATTGGGGGATGTGTTTTTTGGATATCTTTAATATGATGTTATTGAAATGTTTGAATTTATCGAGAGATAAAAAGTTAGTTCTTTGGAAGGATTGAAGTTCTTGTTCTATGAACTCGGTGTATACTTGCCGGTTTCCTTTCTTGTAGTTAATATAAGTTATTTTAATAAGGATCCATGTATGTTTAGGGTATTTATTTTGAATTGTAATTAATATTGGAATGTGATCAGGGGATAGAGTGTGAAAAGATTATTATGTTTTAGTGAACTGGATTTGGGGGGAACAAAATGGAATATTTATCTAATTGGGGATATTTATCTAATATCTGGGGATGTGTGGTTCTGACTATGTTGGAATGGTTGTTTAATGGGTAGATTTCAGTTATTGAGGATGCTAAGTGAGTGTAGTTTGTCTATGAGCGTTAAGACCTCTAGGTGATGGTGTATGTGTGTGTTGAGCTATGCGGAGTGAATGGCATTGAAGTACCTGACCAGTATCAGGTTATTATATTGGGTTAGGGGTGATAAGTCCGGGAAAAGACCTTAGGGCATAACTCAGATTTGGGGTGGGGGGACACAGGCATTTATCAGGTATGTTTTTTTTTAATTTTTATTTTAATTGCATGGTATGAGGAGATTTGAACATGTTTCATTATTTTTTGTGAGTGGCTTATGGTGTTTCCAAATTTTATGTTTTTGTGTATTAGGATAACTAGACCATAACTAGACTAGATAACTAGTGGGGCGTTATCTTGTCATAAAATTGTGCAATTGGGACATTCCGGAATTCGGGTATCGAGTATCGGGTGTAAGATTAATTTCTTGTATCAGCGCTATGTGTATGTTGAATTTATTTAAATTGTGTAAAAGTTCTTCATATTTTTTTTGATACAATTTATTAGTTGAAGTGTGTTAATTGAGTTATGTGGGCGAGGAATTTGAATTTCAATGTGCGAATCTTTTCATGATTGGCAGGACCATGAAATAGAATATTAGTTGAAGGATTGGAGATTAGTGCATCTTAAATGAAAAGATTGAAAATGTTTCAAGATGCTGAGGCATGACCTATTATGAAAGGTCTACTGCATTTGGGACAAGGATGTTCTCTGGGTCAAGGATTTGATTCCATGTCTCCGGCAAATCGTAGAAGTTGGAGCTCGAACGCCAGTATAGCGCACCCCAAGTAAAAAAGAAGGTTGAGTACATGACAATAAGATGCATTTTTTTTTAGGGAATTACGCGTATATGCTGGATGCGATCCAGGACCTACACCTTTCCCACAATAAGTATGAAGAAGAGACAAAGTCTGTTCCAGCGCGAGCAATAGATAATCTCTCTCTATTCGTGTGAGAGTCGCTTGATTGGAACGATCTCGTAAACGTGGGGCTACTTAATTCTTTCCATCATGCTCCAAAGGTATACAACAGACTTTATCTGGAAAGAATATACATAGACATACATACATCCTTGATAATACTATACATACATACATACATACATACATACATACATACATACATACATACATACATACTACATACATAACTATCAAATACATCCATACATTATAATAAATTACATACATGACATACACTAATATAAATGTGATAAATAAAAATGTGTATATATATTTATATATATATATAATATATATTATATATATAGGGAATATTATAAATTTCTTAAAGTATGGTATATACATAGTATTATTTTTACGCTTATTTAAAATATATAATGTATTTCTCCATTCTATTATATTATATATATATTATACAGGGTGTTTACGAAAAGGGGACAATCTTGGGAGGATTATTAATGTCTTATGACCATCTACAAGCGTTTATTGTTCTTAAATAAAGTTACTGTAAGAGTTTCTTATTTAGAGTATAGTAAATGAGTTAGAAAGGTGCAAGGGGGTTGATGTGAATTTGGTGTTTAATGTTCCGTAGATGTGTACGGTTGGCTTCGGAAACTCGCAAAGGTAATTACAGTAGTACACTGAATAGAACAGGGTATTGTCTGTCTACTAATATTGGACATGTATTGGTTACTGATAGGTTACCCACCTTCTAATTTAATAGTATAGATAGGTTATGTATAAACTAGGAATATTGGTTAGATAGTATTCGAGGCAATATTTATTTGAAAACGGATACAGCAATAACAATAATAATACTAAAATATTATTGCGATCATAATCAAAATTCCAATATTACTATAAATAACAATATTAATTGTAATTATTACATAATAGTTTACACTAATTACTTTGATAATTAATAGTAATAATACGAATAGGAACAGGAATAATTGCATTCAATTAAGTATATAATAAAGAATAATAACAATTCACATAATAATAATAAAATAATAATAATAATAATAATAATAATAATAATAATAGTAATAATAATAATAATAAATATATAATATGAAAATAATAATAATAATAATAATAATTATAAATAATAATAATAATCATAAAATTCATAATAACATATATCAATAATATTTAATATTAATAACAATTGTAAATATGATAACATATATTAATTAATTTTATTATAATGATTAAAATTAATATATAATATAATAATAATAATAAATTAATAATAATAATAATAATAATAATAATAAATATATAATAATAATATAATAATAATAAATAATAATAATAATAATCATAAATAATAAATTAATAATAATAATTTAAATAATTAATAATAATAAATAATAATATAATAATATAATAATTAATAATAATATTATAATAATAATAAATAATAATATAATAATCAATTAAATAAATAATAATAATAATTAATAAATAATAATAATATAATATAATAATAATAATTAAATATATAATTAAAAATAATAATGATTAATAATTATTGATGCTAATGATAATAGATAATGATAATAATTTAATATTCAATAATAATAATAATATATAAAATAATATAGTAATTAAAATAATAATAATATATCATATATATAATAATATAAGAATAATAATATAATAATAATATAATAATATATATATAAATAATAAATATAATAAAATAATAATAATAATAATATAATAATAATTAGATATATAATAATAATAATATAATAATAATAATAATAATAATAACCACATTCATATACGGAACATAAACACCAATATTCAACAGTCATATATCTTGCAACCTCTCTAAATCAATTTATACCTACTAACAATGAGGGAACTATTTAACAGGGATAATCTTATAATTTAATACAAAAACAATTGTAATGATAACAAAGATAATATTCACTCCAAATTGTCCCCCTATTTCCGTAAAATCACCTAATAGAATATATATATTAGTAATTATATATGTTATATAGATTATATATTTATGTATATATATGATGAAATAACTATACTATATATAATATATAATATTATTCTTTACAATTTTATATTATTTTATATATATATTATAATAAAGTTCTATTAATTTTATTATAGTTATTATTTATTATTAGTATTTCTAGTGATATGTGTATATAGTTATGAGAATACACTGTTAGGTCTAGGGTGAACGGTATATAAAATGTATTAGATCAGTTAGTATCGTAAATAGTTTCTCCACCGAATGCCCCGTCGCCTAGGTAGTAATACAAAAGATGAAGAGAAGCTAGTGTAGCTATTTTTCCTGGTAGAAAAGGGAGCTCCCTGTAGACATCCCTAGAGGGAGAACCGCTCCCACCATCCTGGTCCAAAAAGTATAAAGTCTACCAACAAGCCTGATATTATTGTATAAAATCATACAAAGGCAGAAAGAGGGTGATCATGCGTAGAGAGTTGGGATAATTAAGTAACTCGCCGATAATGGTGTAGGGAAAAAGTTTTCAACTTTACTAGAGATATTAATCCACAATATATGAAGGTTTATATACTATATATATAATACTATAATATATATATATATATAATGTCAATAATAAAAGTTATCCTATTCTACTATCTATATCGTATCTATATAATTCCATATATTGCTATTATATTATATTCTATATATCTATTGCATATATATATCTTAATACTATCTATCTAATCTATATCTCATTTATATATCTATCTATCATTTCATATCATATATATGTATATATATATTATATATTATTAATAAATATATATATAATATATATTATAATATATATATATATTAATTATATATTAATATTATATATTAATATATATATATATATTAATATTAATATAATATATATAATATTACTATATATATATATATATATATACTATAATATTATTATATTATATGTATATATATATATATTTTAATTATATATTATATATTATATCTATATATATATATATATATATATATATATATTATATATATTATTATATTAATGTTATATATATATATATAAATAATACTATATATATTATATTAATATATATACGGTTTATAATATATATATATAATATATTAATATAATAATATATATATATATATATTTATATATAATATATTATATATTATATATATATATATATATATATATATATATATATAATTATTATATAATATATATATATATATTAATATATATATATATATATATATATATATATAATAATATACGGATAATATTAATATAATATATATATATTATTATATAATATATATATATATTAATTATAATATATATATAAATATTATATATATATTTATAATATATACGATATTAAATATAGATATATATATATTAATTATTATAATATATATATATTATTATTATATATAATTAATAAATATATATATATTATATATATTATCATATATAATATTATATATATATATATTATATATAATATATATATTATATAATATTATAGTTTTATTAATATATATATATATATATATAATATATAGTATATATATAATATATAATTATAGATATATATAATATATACTATATATATACTATATATATATATATATTAATAATTATATATATATAATAATAAATAATATATATATATATATATACTTATATATAATATATATATATAATAGTATTATAATATAGTATATAATACTATATATATATATAGTCATAAAAACTACCTCCTGTATACTTACACTTCTCCAGCCCATATGAACCATGTGTGATTTCAAAATCAGTGACTCGTCCCGCCAAGAGTAATTAAACACTCTACGAGAGAGCACATAAATATTTTATAGACCGCCGTCTAGAACATAGTAAAAAAACATTTTAAAAAGTTAAAAAAAAGGATTCAAAGTATTCGATTAAATTTGAACTCAACTGTACAAATCGAGCAAAAAAAAAAAGAAGAAATGCTTTGAGCGATCACGCTTTATCTCTTACAATTGCAAGCAGGCTGCATGTCATGAGTATATATACCGCAACGTAACAATTCATATATCACACCCTCCCAAATGTATATATTTAATCTAATAGATACTATTCTATATTTATGATTGACTATACAAAAGGAAAGTTTCATGTATATTGATCTGACTATATATATATATATATATATATATATATATATATATATAAATATATATACAGGGTGTTACAAAAGTCCATAAGAAAAAGTAAAAAGAAAACTACAATGACTATTATTGACTTTATTATTTACTATTTAAAAATAGGGATGTGGAATCTGTTTTAAAATAATAAAACTTCTGATTCTGATTATTTCGGATTTTTGAATCAGTTACCGAGAAAAATTTCCAACCCAGCTTCGATTACGATACTCGATTTTACAGCCCTGTCTTAAAGAGCATGTTCAAATTTACAGCAATGTAGTTCTATGCAATATCTAAAGTGTTCAAAACCTTTAAAAATTGCTGAGACTGCAATACGAATACTTTTCATATCGGGAGACGGTGTGAAGCCTTTAGCTCTTTGGGACGATTATTATAAACTGATTTTAAGATAAACCCATCGAAAGTAATGTAACTGTGTCAGATCTGAATATTTGGGCAGCCATTCTATATGGGTCCTCCAAACAATGTGGTTGTATCTACCCAATATCTTTCATTATGGCCGTTTTTTCATCGTTTATGTTGAAAATAGGTTTATCACTGAACATAACATTTTTCCCCCACCCGCTTATGATTCCATATGACGACCTCAGTCGTCACCACGGTATTTCAAATTAACTTGACTTTATAAGGTTGAATGCGATGATTGAGACTCCTGGAAACAAGTTTCCAGTGAAAATTTTTATTGACTTACGGTACGTGGACTCTGCTCTACACGACGTCTTACCAGCGCAAATTTTTTAAGGATCAATAGAAGTTCTTCGCCCACTTCGTTATCGATCACGGACGTTTCTTACTTCCTACAAACGGAATGTTTTATTAACGGTTCTGGAGTGAGATTAGTAACCTTTCAGGGCGCTTCGCCCTGAAGGTATCTGTAACCGAAAGTGCAGTGTCACCATCCTTTGCGTAGACCAACTCTCTACTAGTTCCTCTCTCGTTAACTTAACGTCCAATTTGAAATATAAAATTTAAACGTAAATAATTGTACTGCAGTAAATACTTTTAATATGAGAGCAAGGGTTTTTGACACACACACACGCGCGCATATATATATATATTATATACTGATATAACTCAACAGTCACAATAGGGGTGAAATAATATGAACCTATTAACAAGTCTCAAAATAGAAGCTCATTATATATATATATATATAATAAAATATAGTATATAATATATTCAAATAATGTAAATGATAGCAAAAAGATTTCCAAAATTTCCTTTCGCGAGATTTAATAAAATAGCACAGAAACAAAATATATTATATACAGCTAAAAAAAAATTGTGCATATGATCTTCATGGCTATTTTATAATCATGTATATTATTCCAAGTTGCTTTACAAAATTACTTATTCTATATATAATATTATATTATATATTATATATATATTACATATAGTATATATAATTATATATATATATATATATATATTATTATATATATAATTACCTTTGAAAAGAAATGTGTACTAGCGAATCTCTTCATTCTTCGA
>JABUQX010034445.1:5000-15000 GCA_015478945.1 Trachelipus rathkii | reverse complement strand
GTAGGAATACACCGCTTCCTTTCAACAATAATTTCTTTTTTTTTACAAAATTCTTCTTTTTAATTTTACGAGTAAGTTTTTTAATGATGTTACTATGTCGACGTAGCTTTTGTTTCTGATGTTCTTTTATGGGCACGTTATTATTTATAAGATTAAGACACACTTCACAGATACATCGAGCGAAAGCTGAATTTTGTAGATGTTTGGTTTTTTCAGCTTTACTAAGTTTCCTATAATTTTTTATAATGGGTAAATATTTTTTCACTAACTTGCTCATTTTTTATTCAGGGATGTAAACAGTTTCAGTTTCTGTAGGCAGGATGTTTGTACGTAACAATACTCTATATGTGTTCTTAGGATGAAGATCACATACTAAATAACCATGAGGTACAGATGTAACTTCCTTATATACCTTTAAAAATTCTTTTCTTTGATTCGGAAACATTTGGGTGGCTAATACATTAATCTGACTTACGTCTCTTCTTTGACCAAACAATATTAAATATTGAGTATTTAAAGACACATCTCTCATATACTTATTCTGATGGAAAATGTTCTGTGTTATAAAAAACACCGTGACGTTTAAATGATGAGAGTAAACAGTGAAAGTTTCAGCTATATCTTCATTCAGTTTATGCATCAGATCATCAAGGATTATAACTTTATGACCCTGAATATTTTCTAGAGTTTTGACATCATATACACCTTCGTGAAACTGTATTATATCTTTATACTCATTAAATTTTTCTTGATAAACATTATAACACCAGATAATTTTAGCTGGATATTGCTCGAATAGGTCAGGATATTTTAAAAATTTTAATAACGCAAACGTTTTACCTGATCCTGTTGGACCACACACGAGAGATGTACATGGTGATCGGAAGATGAATTTTTGTAACATGTGCATCTTGATGTTACTTGTACGTTAATGACACGAAACATTAATACATACAGTTCTATATACATATACACACCTGTTAGGGGCGGGGCTTGTTGGGATTGCGCAATATTTTTTAACACGGGTATATTTAAATGGTGACTGAGGGATGTTGGGATAGTTATAGACGGTGAGCCAACTTGTGAGCATCTAGGTGTGTATGTAAGGATGATATGAGTCAGAATAATAATAATAAATAATAATAATAATAATAATAATAATAATAATAATAATAATAATAATAATAATAATAATAATAATATTTTTTTTCTTATTACAGAACTTGTGCATTCGAAAACGAAAATGGCGATCTTCAATGTGTTTAGTACAGGAAGAATGCAGAACTTGATGAAAATGCTTGCTGTAAGTTTTATCAGTTTTTTTTTTAATTATACAAAAGTTAATTTTATTAAACAAAATTTAATTTTTCAGATTTTATTTATATAAATGTTTAAACGGTAATTTATAATTTTTAAATTTTATTATTAAAAAATTTAATTTTTTAAAATTTTATTATAAAAGATAATTTTTTTTTTAAATTTTTTAAAAAGTTAATTTTTTTTTTTTTTTTAATTTTTTTTTTTTTTTTTTTTTTTTTTTTTTTTTTTTTTCTAAAAAGTTTTAAGTTTTATTATATTTATTTGATTATTACAGTTCCGTTCCGTTCTGTGTAGATCAATTGGTACGATGCTGTGGTGGGGCAAATGGATCAAATGATAAAGCTAATGATGGAAAGCATGATGCTGGTCTCAACGGTACCCCTCAAGAACAACAACAACAACAACAACAACAACAACAACATGATGGATCTGTAGAAGATGGTAATGGTGAACCTGTTACTGTCGTAAGAAGAAGCACCCAAAAACGTCGTTGGCGGCACCTAGAGCTAGCATGACTAATACTGCAGAGGCTGAAAGACGAGCAATCGTCAATCGACAGCTTGTTAGGACAGGACGTTGGGTTCCTGATGCAGGAGCAGGAGGTTCCTCATCGTCATCGTCCGCAACGTTACCGGTGGCCCCCTCTACCTCAAACAATACTGATGGAATGATTGATTGATGGTGCTGCTGCTGCTGCTCCTGTTGAATCCCTACAAGATATGGATGTTAATACAGCTGATGACTCTACATGTGACACGGATGCCGATGGATCACGTAGAGGGGTAGGTGTATTCTTTATTATTATTATATATGTATATATATAGTGTATATTTATTATTTTTCAGCTTTTAGGATTATCGTATATATATATATATAATACTATATATATATATATATATAAGAATAATATATATATATATAATAATATAATATATATATAAATATTATATATATATATATATATAATATAGATATATATTATATATATATTATATTATATATATATATTATTTCTAGTGTGAATTAACCCAATTTTATATTATTGTTATTATTATTATTATTATTATTATTAAGTATTCTTCTTCTTCTTCTTCTTCTTCTTCTTCTTCTTCTTCTTCTTTCTTCTTCTCTTCTTCTTCTTCTTCTTCTTCCTTCTTCTTTCCTCCCGTCTCTAATATATATATATAATATATGTATATGATATATATATAATATATATATATATATATATATATATAATATATAATAATATATATAATTATATACTATATATATATATATATATCAATATATATATATATCTTTTAACACTCTTTTTTTCTATTTTTTTATTTTATGTTCTCTTTTTTTAACAGAAAAAGCGGAAGAATGAGGACTTCACAGCCGAGTTCATCGATATGAAGAGAATCGGGTATGGTAGAAAGTCAGGGATTCTAGATATACACAAATATCGAATTAAAGTCATTGAAAATAGAGTGTTTAATCAAGGGCTGGATATTTCCGATGCCTTTAGTCGTGTTATCCTAGATATAATCACCCATTTAAGGGGTCCAAATCAAATATAATGAGTATGAGGTACGATTCACCTTTACATTCAATGACGGAGCAAGGAATGAATTTTACGTGAATATCCCGTTTAAAAAAATAGTACGTAATGATAACATTGTACCCTATCTCTGTGAACGACTCGAAGCAGCTTTTCAATCAGGAGACCAATACACGTTTTCCGATTTTATTATAGAGGTTAAGGTGGTTCACAACCCAAAAGGGAATGGTGTAATAATCCCCACAAATGCAAACTTTTATAAAACAAAAAACTAAACGTGTCATTGTATTTAGAACAGAACAACATAGAATAAATAAAAAGAGAGTTACTATTAAAATCGATGATGCAATAGGTTGTGGGTTTAAAGCCATAGCATTGGCTCAACTGTATAATGAAAAGAAAGAGGCTGCTGATATTAAACCTAAAGACCCAAAAGATAAGGGATTTGGTCATAATATTACGTCTAAAAACGTGAAAGATAGGGGTGAGAAAATAGCTAATGACTGTGGATTAGATTTTGCTAGCCCGCTAGGGTCAGATAAATTTGCCATTATAGAGAAGACATTAGATTGTCGTATTTTTGTTTATAGTAATGAAGGGGAAAGAAAGTTCAGTGTGGTACATAAACCCACAGAAAACGACAGAGATAAAGTTTTATATGTCATAGGTTATGATAGAGTGAAAGAACACTATTTCTATGTTCCTAAT
Organism: Trachelipus rathkii; assembly: GCA_015478945.1. NCBI lineage: Eukaryota > Metazoa > Arthropoda > Malacostraca > Isopoda > Trachelipodidae > Trachelipus > Trachelipus rathkii. The sequence goes on along the minus strand of JABUQX010034445.1, from coordinate 11,426 downwards.
AATCTAGTACGTTTAACCATTGAGGGTATCGGTAACAGAAATATCAGGGGTGATGTTTTTTGTACGAAATGCTATAGCTTTGTAGATAATATGTTCCATCATCATGAGTACGAATGCGAGTATTATAATTGTAAACAATGTTTGAAGTATGAATGTCGAGGAAAACTTATTGTGGGTGGGGCGCTACATTACTGTGGGGAATGCAATCGTAACTTTTACGATGCTGCATGTTTAGAAAATCATAAGGATATATGCGGAAAAATTTATATATGTAAAGACTGTGACACAATAATAATACCTGATAAACGGAATCGAACACAACATAAATGTAAGGAAATGCTTTGTAATGTATGTTATGAGACCTTTAACCCTGATGATGGGAAGCATAAATGCTATATGAAACCTATAGAAATTAAGGATGACGGGAAGAAGAAAAACAATACATACACCTTCTACTATGACATCGAAACATATCAACATAATCCTCAGATTAACCCTGAAACTAATAATGAACTGATCGATATGGTCCCTTATCTTCTTGTGAGTATGATTGTATGTTATAAATGCAGTAAAGAAGAATTAACGATAAATGCAGTAAAGAAGAATTAACGAATTGTAAGAGTTGTAAGACGAAACGAAAAGAAGTTTTTTATTTAAATGAGAACGCTACAAATGAGTATGAAAAATGTCCTGTAGATCAGTTTATAAATTATATTGCAACATTTGCTAAAGCTCATCCAAAAGACTCCATCGTTGTGGCAGCACACAACGGCGGTCGTTTCGATACGCAGTTCGTGTACAATAGACTGTTGGGAAGACCTGAAGGTGATGCTATTAAAGGGAATCCCCTTAAACGAGGAACAAAGATCATTTCAATGACAGCGTATAACAATATTGAATTTAAAGATACAATTAACTACATGCCCTGCGCTTTAAAATCCTTGCCTAAATGTATGGGTCTTGATGGGGATCTAGTTAAGGGTTTCTTTCCTTACAAGTTTCTTACACATAACAATCTTGATTATGTAGGCCCTATTCCTTCTCAGGATATGTTCGAGATTGATAGAATGAATGATGATGAGAAAAAAGAGTTTACAAAATGGTATGCGACATTCGCGGGGCGCGTGTATGATATTAAAGCTGAATGTACAAAATATTGTGTACAAGATGTAGATATTTTACGCCGTAGTTTTGAAGCTTTTCGTAAAATGTTTAGAGACATGTTTAAAATTGATTGTTTAACTGAATGTTGCACTATAGCAGCTCTATGTTTCAAGACTTTTAAAGCCCATTTCATGGAACCTAATACTATAGCTCATATAGGTAGAGATAGTCAGAAATCGTATTCCTATGAGGCTATCAGATGGTTGGAGTTTATGCAGCGGTATACAGGTCAAAATATCGAACATGCACGCAATGGTGGAGAGCGCGGATTTAAACTGAAGAATAGAGCAGCTTTCCCTGACGGATATGCTGAGGTTCCTGTGACAAAATACAGTGGTATTAACGGATCAGAGTTTGTGAAACTTAAAAATTTAATTGTAGATGAAACTTTAAAAACAAAGAATGAACAAGAATGGAAGGCTATGGATGATGCAGCTGAAAAAGATCGTAAAGGACCTGTTGAAAAGAAAAGGATAGTGTATTTGTTCCATGGTTGTGTTTGGCATGGGCATCAAGCATGTGAAGAAGGAAGAAAACAACACCGGAATGTCGGAAGTCTTGATCGGTATAGAGTAACTATGCTCCAGGAAGCAGCCTATAGAGCTAAAGGTTTCGAAGTGGTTAGGGTATGGGGTTGTGAATGGAAAAAGATGAAAGAGGAATGTAAGGTACGGTTCATGAACACCCCCGAACCACTCGAAGAAGAAGGGCTAGGTCATTTTGTCAATAGGGTAGGTAATGATGTAGCTAATAATAAATTACATATAGGGGAAGCTCTATATGGAGGTCGAACTGAACCATTCGTCTACTATTATCCACCTACAGACGGAAAAACCAAACTTAACTACCTAGATTTCACATCGTTATACCCTTGGGTACAGAAGACTCAGGCTTTCCCTAGTGGGATACCTACAAAATTGGTAGGGTCTGAACTACCTACCATTGAAACATTTAGTAGAGAAGTGAACAAGACGTATTTCGGTGTAGCCAATGTATGGGTCCTCCCTCCTCAGAAACTCTATATACCTGTTTTGCCCGGAAGATATAAGGAAAGATTAGTATTCACCCTATGTAGAACCTGTGCTGAAAAAGGTCAAGAAACATTATGTAAACATACTGAACGACAACGTGAGTTCAGAGGTGTTTACACTACACCTGAACTAGAGTTAGCTTTAAAGAAAGGATACAAGATCACCAAGCTTTATGAAATTTGGAACTTTGACCCAAAGATCGGGATGTTTACAGAGTATATACAAGATTTCCTGAAGATAAAGACAGAGGCGTCAGGTTTACCTGCAGGAATAGCTAGTAAAGCTAGTCCTCTGTTCAATAAGTTCATTGAAGACTTTGAACGAATCGAAGGGGTTAAACTGGACAGGGCTAAGATAGATGGGAATGCATGTCTTCGTTTCATCGCAAAGTTATGCCTTAATTCTCTTTGGGGAAAATTCGCGGAACGTGCACCCCACACTGAGGATATTATCTGTCACACCGATGCTGAAGTATGGGGACACTTTAAAAATGCAGATGAAGAAGTAAAGGATGTCACTAGTGTAAATAAGAAACATATTGTTTCGGTGAAATACACTCAATACGCGGAACAGACTACTAGATCCACCAACATCGCCGTGGCCGCTTTCACCACTGCTCATGCCAGGGTAAAACTTTATAATCTTCTTGAGAAGCTAGGACAAAGAGTTTTATATTGCGATACTGACAGTGTTATCTTTGTGACCAGGGCGGGGGAGGATGATCCTGCGACAGGTAAATTTTTAGGGGATTTAACGGATGAAATAGGGTCAGGTGTGCAAGCGGATGCTTTTGTGTGCACGGGACCTAAGTCTTACGCTGTGCGACTTTTAAAACAGGACGGTTCTATAGATCATATTTTAAAAGCTAAGGGATTAACATTAAATAAAACAACAGGGAAAATTGTCAACTTTGATACTATGTTAAAACTTGTGTTAAATAACATTGATGATGATGATAATGATGAGAATGAACAAAGGTTAATAGATGATGATAGTTATTATGCTAAACTTAGGAAGGATGGAGATATAACAGCGCTAGTTGTTGAAGAAATGAGAGCTAGGGGTGCTACATCCAGTTTACATGGTAAGGCGTATCGTAAAGATGAAACAAAAAACCCCCATGTTGTTTTTAATGGTAAACATTTAGCGTATAAGGCTCCTACGTTAAGGTTTAAAGCCAATAAAAAAGGCGAGATGACTATCTCAAAAGGGCTAAAGAAGCTGCGAATGACAGCTAATAAAAGAGCACTTATAAAAAACACGGCCCGTACAATTCCTTTCGGGTTCAGAGGAATCCTCTTCCCCATATAAGTATACGAAACTCTAGTGTTCTTTTTTATATTGAGATAAATATATGATTAATTTCTTTTTTTTTGCGAATTTAAAATAAAAAATGTAATATGTTTTATATATTTACTAATAAAGATTTTAAAATAAAAAAAAAAAAAAATGTAATATGTCTTTATATATATTTATTATTAAAATTATTACTGTCATAGATATATATATATATATATTATATTATATATATATTATATATATAATATATATATAAGATATAATATATATTATATATATATATATTAGTGATAGGGACGATTAATCGTCATCGTCATCGTCATCGGCAAAAATCGGCATATTTTTTACATATTTTTTTTCAATCGTCATCGGCAAATTTCGCCGATTATTTTGCCGATTAATTGAACAAATATTAAGAATTTTGAATAATTATTAAAACTCAATAATAATAAAAATAATAATAATAATAATAATAATAATAATAATAATTAATAATAATAATAATAATAATAATAATAAATTAATAATATTAATAAAATTAATTAATAATTTATTAAATAATAATATATAATATATAAATATAGTATATATATATAATATATATATATATATATATATATATATATATTATATATTAATATATAATATATATGCCCATTTTGCTTATGGTATGTTTGACATTCCAGTCCCTAATGGTTCGCCTTTCTGTTATGCGTTCATATCAACACTCACATCCTCCAGACAACATATCATATTCACATACTTATATCCACACCCTCTTCTAGACAACATCTTTACAGGACATTCCCTATCCCTATAATCCATACGTGATAGGGCGAGAAAAAAAATGCCCCACATCGTATTGTCCTGCGCTGTCCTAGAAGGCGACTAAGGGCGTGGTAGTTAGGTTGGCTGCCCACTACCACTATCTTTGCCAGGAATGCCAATGCATGCCTCGGAGAAGGGCGTGATCGCAGTAAAGCGCCCTTCTATCTTCGCGAAAATGTATGAATCGTATCTGTATTTGAAATGTCAGAGGAATAATGTTGAGGAGAAGAGGAGAGAGGTGTATGGATGATTTAGGAAAGGGCAAATTTGATTTTGCTCGCTGTGCTGAAACAAAGATGAAAGAAAACGGTGGAAAATGATGGTTTGTGTGAAACGGATGTGTGTTTTTTGCTGTGGGAAAGAATTAGAGGGGGAATAGAAGGATTTGCAATTCTGATGAGTGAATTTTGGTAGAGAGCTATGGTAGATTTGTGTTAGTACTAGAAGTCTAAAGGTTAAATTTAGGTTTGAAAAGATCAAAATTTGTGTGGTTGTGACATATGATCCATCTGAGGTAATGTTGAAAAGTACGATTTTTCTGCGATAATCTGAATGATGTTTTTGGATGGGGTGAGTAGGAATTTGTTCATTTGCCACAAATCTGCCCATTCAAGGATTTTTATATTGTCACCACCACTCACGGGCAGAGCCCTATTCAAGGGAGGGGTGTTAAACGGTCAAAGATTTCACCTCTAGCGCAAATTAATGCATAGAGCACAGACGCAGGCTTCTAAATGATGGGGATTAAATTCAGTAAGGAAAACAGAAGATGGAAGAGAATTCCACCAAACAGAAGTGGTGGGAAAGAAGGAAGCCCCACAGCAAACAGCCTGTAGTTGCTAACGTCAACACTATTCTCATGCCTTGACACTGCACCCATTTTGCTATAAGGTCATCATAAAGGAAGTGGCTCAGGACTAGTGATAAGCTACCTCGAGCACTTGCCGCTCGGTAACCTATAGGATTAGAGATTAAAGCACCAACAGTCGCCTTGCAAAATAGAGGTTCAAGGGAACTGGAAAGTGCAGAACAGTATAAGCCTTTTGCCGTTGGCTCAACCCTATTCAAAGGATGGGTGGAACCTGAGAACCCCCCCCCTCCCACCCTCAAGATATGAGAGCAATATTCCATTTAAGAGTGGATGAGAACCTTTGTATAGCGGAGCAACTGAGAAAAGGAGGAAAATTCTCACAGGCTAAACAGAACTTCAGTTCTTTGGAGCCGCCCTAGCAACCTGATGTGATGTGAAGGTAAAAGACATTTTTTGTTCATGTTAAGGCCAAGGATGTTAAAGATTGTCAACAGGAGAGACGACAGAACCGTCGAAAGAGACAGGAAATTAGAAATATTTTGGAGAAGGAATTTGTAAAAGTTGGTTTTAAAGAAATTGAATTTCAACAAAGTATTTCGATGCATCAGCCGAGATAAAAGGGAAAGATTTAAGACGAGAGGCAATCCAGAAGAAAAGGGAAGTAGAATTTGATATTGAGTCTTAAAGAATGGACAGGGTTCGAGTCATCGGAATACGAGTGATAGGAAGTTTAGAGTGCATGAGAAGAGTATTAATGAAAGGTAGGAATTAAAGTAGGAGATTAAACAGAACCGAAACACCACTATTGACAGAAAAAGAAGGAAGAAGTCGCCCCATCAACCACAGCCGATATTTAGCGATTTGAAAGAAAGCTAGATTAAAAAAGCAAAGAGAAGGAGAAACCCAAAGGGGGGAGCTTGGAGAGCAGTGACGCGTACCATACTCGGTCAAATGCTTTGGATTTGTCAGCGCCACCATCCAAGTCTCCCCGTAGTTCCTAAGAGCGAAAAACCATAATCGGTTTGATAGGAATGTATATCGCCAGTAGACTTCGTGCAGCGAGAGCCATACTGCGTTGGAGTGAGTTCCAGATTGATCCTAAGAGTGAGTTGAGGGAGGGTTGTCAAGATCTTAGATAGAAAGTACAATGAAGCTACAGGGCGATAGTAGAGGATCAGAGGCGGCTTCCTTTTCGAATTAAGTTGGACATGTGAGGAGCTTCCAAACACTGAGGAGGGAAAGTGCTAGTATTGAACATAGAGAATATAGTTGAGCTAGGGGCCGAAGAGATTA
>JABUQX010034444.1:5000-30000 GCA_015478945.1 Trachelipus rathkii | reverse complement strand
TTCGTTTTACATGTAGCATAGATAGTTTTTAGATAACATATGCACGGCTACTACAGACGCTGAAATATATATATATATATATATATATATATATATATATATATAGTAATATATTAATTATATATATATATATTATAGTTATTAATATATATATATTATCTATATAAAGTATATTATATATAAATATATATATATATATATTATATATATGATATATATATATATAGGACAAAGTTACTTAAGCGCCCACACGGAACGGGAAGTCGGATCAAAAAAAAATTTCACAGGGTAGGCATCTATGATGCATACATAGATGTTCTAGGTGTTGAATAATGATTGTTTTTTTTTTTTGTTTACTCTCTTAGGCGCAAATGTAGTTAGGTGTAGGTTGGTTTTAAGTTAGGTTAAGGTTAGGTTAGGCTTAAGGTTAGGTTAGGTTTAGGTTAGGTATAGGTTAAGGTTAGGTTAGGGTTTACATGTGGTTAGTTTAGGTTAGGTCAGGTCAAGAAAAAAATTTCATTTCGACCCTTAAAACACTATAGTATTATGTGTCATAGAGGCTTACCTGTGTAAATTTTTTTTGATCGAGCTCCCGTTCCGATGGGCGCTTAAGTACTTTAGAATATATATTATATATATTTATATTATAATATATATATATATATTATATATATATATATATTATTATATATATATATATAGTATATATATATACTATAATATATTATATACATATATAGTATTATATATATATATAAACTGGATTTTACACTAGCTATGCTGGGATTTTGATACAAACTTCTCGCTTTGCGTTATCGGGTACTTCGGTTTCAGCCTATTTTAACAACTACTTATAATTTGATATGAATGTTTCATCAAAATCAGTATGTTCTATATATATAGTAATATATATATACTTAATAATATATAATTATATATATCCTTTTTCGACTAGTGTATATATATATATTATTATATATTATATATTATATATATATATAGCTAATATATATATATAAATGATGTGATATACTATATATATAACAGGAAGTGTATTTCTTTTAAAGTACTGCAAAATTACGATCAATTCTATTTTATTATGGTATGAAACAAAAAAAAAAAAGGTAAAGTAACATTTGAAATTTATATTATATATTATGATATTATATACTATATAATATTTTATTATAGTATATATATAATATTATATTATTATATATAGATATTATATATATTATTATATATATATAATATAATTATAATTAGATATATATATGATACCACATCGATTACTCACGCGACTCGCTTGGGCTTGAGCCCAGGCCCGCGGATCCATGGGGACCCCTATCCCTACACAAATTGAGCAGTGTTTCAGAACCCATTGTTCCAACGACCAATGCTTCCAAAGTCAGAAAAAGAAACCAATGAATAATAGTTCGAGAATGAGTGAATCGCACTTGATTGGTAAATATACAGTCTACCTTCACCGGAATACTGTTTTTACTTGAGCTATCAACAGTCTTCAGACCCAAGAAAGGAAAACTGAGTTCACATGATCCTGGCGAATTATTATTAGTGAAATGTTTAGGAAAGAATTACGTGAATTTTGGTGATTAGCAAAGGGGCTGCATTTTCCAAAATAAAGGATTGTAACTTCTCCGAAACTTTGCAGAACTTTAACAAAAGAAGCAGTGGTAGATTCAACATTACACACAACTTAGGAATTCAATGAAATACACTATTTCAGCGTAAGTTAAAGAACAATGAAAGCGTTGATAGAAAATGATTGTATTTTCGCCTGTCGAAGAATCTTATTTATGTTTTACATGCGTTTATCCAAACTTCTATCTAGCTTATGTTCGCAGATGTGGATGCAATGGACTGGAAATATTTAATCACATCATTTTAGAGCACGAAAATAGCTCAGTACATAGACAATCGATGATGACTTATCTCGCACGAAGTAAAACTGTTGGTAGAGTAGATACAGACTTGCTGTCTCAATATAAAAGAGAAGTAGATTATTGGAAAAACGTACTTAAAAGAATTGTCGCAGTTGTAAAATTTTTGGCATCCCGAGGACTTTCATTTCGCGGTAACAACGAAACCCTTGGATCCCCACACAACGGAAATTATTTGGGAGTATGAGTTATTAGTGAAATTTTGACTCCATTTCCGCAGATCAATCTTATAAAAAATTGGGAATAATCTGGACAAGGACCACATTTCGTTATTTATCAGGAAAATATTATGCAATGAGTTTATTGATGTAATCGCATAAACAGGTCATATTAAAAAATTATAAGTGAATTAAATCAGCAAAATATTTTTCTGATTAGCTTTAATAGACCGCCGACTACTCCATATTGATGGAAGTTGACTTTGGTTATTCGGTACGTAAAAAAAAACCGTGTCCGTTATGGATGTTTTTGAGATCGGTATCATTGCCTGATTATCAGAGTAGCAGTCCTTCTGAACCAGATGTGCGCATGAGGGCTTTTGATGGCCTGAAATGCGTTTCATCGAGCGATCATAAGGAAATTCTACGAAGCATTGACGTCATTGCTCAACGGTTGTACAACCAAGAGAAATAGACGAACCGATAGTCTATTACAGGAAATGAAAAACTGGAATTTATTATTTTATCAGAAATGCTGGATTATCGTATTGGAAAGGGACACAGACTAATCACAACCTACAGAGAAAACATAACAATGACGTTGCCATAAATTTGTTAACTTCACTTGGTAATTTAATTATAATGTAAGAGTGAATTTTAATGAATTCGAATCGCCGCTAAGAGGAAAATTCAGAAGGCTGACTACAATTCTATAATGACCTATTTCAAGTTAAGAGCTGGAAGCTCACGTTATGACTACTTGATGCGTTCTGCGCTATCTTACAGCATCTGGCAAAGAAAATTAAATTCAAGTTCAATTTTATTCCTATAATGATAACCCTGACAGTTGCATCTAAAACAGCGATTAGATTCATGCAGAAAATAGTCAATGTATCGGTTTCTATCTCGTTATGAAAACTTTAAATTCGAGAGTTGAAAATAAGCTGTAGGAACTTGGCTAAAGTCTATACAATGGACTTAGCACCAAAGAGTTAGAGATGAAATGTAATGCAGCCTAGCAGAATATTTGAAGGTGTGCAGATAGTGAAAGTAAAGAATACTTAAGTATTATACAGATAGTTAGTATATCATCAATTTAAAGAACGATAAGTAATAAAGGACAGGTTTCCGCATAAGGAGAAAGCAATTAGAATCTTTCCATTGCATGATGATCAGTAACTACAGTGCGGGAACGCTCCTTCTCAAAATTGCAAAGAATCAAAAGTGAACTGCGAAGTACAATGTTTAAGAAAGATTAACAATTTGTCGCTGGATACTCACTAAAAGTTTATGTGCTTAAGAGATAGACTTTTTGAAGAAGTTTTTCATGATTTAAGCAATCGAAATCCAGATAAGTACCTCTGTTGAATTTTAGAATTTTCTTCTAAGGTCATAAAGAATCTTCTCATCGATTACTTTATATCTAAATTAAACAAGCCCTTTTACCTATATATATATATATTTAATATATATTATTAATATATAATATATTATATATATATATATATATATATAATATATATGTATATCATATATATATATATTTATATATATTATATATATTAAATATTATAGTATATATAGTATATTCATATATTTATTATATATATAATATATAATATATATATAATATATAATTATATATATATATATATATATATCAATATATATATATATAATTAGATATATATATATATATATTATATATATTATTTACACATGATTAATGCATTTACAATCAATCGAGTAATTAAAATTAAGTTTACTGTTAGGTAAATATTGAAATTGTGAGGTGATACAAACAAGGACACATAATTGTGCAATAATAAATAATTAATTATTAATAATAATAATAACAATAATAATAATGATAATCAATAATAATAATCATAAGTAATAATTAATAATAATCACGTACACCTTCTCTCAAAGGACTGGCGCGGTAAGGTCGCGTAAAATGCACAGAAACTAGAAAAGTGAGTAGAAGAATATGACGTAAATCGAAAGAACCCAGTCTTCCTGCCCCTTTATACCTTCTTATTGAGAACTCGTCGCAGTCAGAAAATCCATCCTAGAGCTTCCAACGGGACCGAGGCGGACACTCACTAATGGAGTACTCGTCCAATGTGGCGGTTTAGTCTTTTGCCAAGTGGGCCACAACCATTACCCCTTCACAAAACCCCGCCATTCACTCTTTTTTTCTGCCTCTGCGCAAACATCACAATTCTCTTCTCAGGCACTTCCTTTACTGCCTCAATCCACTTTTCTTCGGTCTCCCAGCCGGTTTGATTCCCACACATCAACACTATACATCCCTTACCAACGACTAATATCCACCCTTTCCACATGACCAAACCATTCAACGTACTCTCAATTTATTTTCTCATTTACCCGTTTCTTCATCACCACACAACTCTCGAATACGTTGATCATTCCTTCAATTTCATTCTTCTCACAAAAAGAACATGCCCTAGATATACTCTGAACACATATACTTGATCTATCCTCTATTTCAGACCATTAGTCTCACTACTATACATTAACACACAAAAGGTAACAGACAGTACCTCATGACAGACCCTAGCAATTCAAGACTTAGTATCCTTTACTCCACCATAAACGATATTAATTGCACAAGCCACCTTTACCTTACCATCACAAAAAAAAACCTTTTCCTTTTCCCTACTACATCATTGCAATCATCCGTATCCCTATTCATGCATCCAGACAACTACATATCCTAAATATTGAACTCAGACACTTGTTCCAGCTGCTCACATCTAACAACCTTCACACTGAGGACTGTCTCACTCACAACCATACACCTTACCTGCTTATCTACGAATTTACTTTCAAACCCCTCCTTTTAACCACCCCTACCAATTCTCTCAACTCTCTTCAGATTCGCACATAAAACCAAATCATCCGCAATAATAGGTAGGGTTCCCTTCACTCTCTTCATTACTCTATCATTTCAACGACCATCCTGCCACCGCTCACCTCTAATTCTTTCATACACATCCATATACAGAATTGATAACCAGGGACCTAAGCAACATCACACTGCCTCACTCGATATTAATATTAAACAATTCACTTTCGATTCACTTTAGTCTTACAGCATGCTTCACTTTCGTCTACATAATGGTCTTGGTCCATCAGAAGAACTACCAAACAACACCAATATCAGACAACACCTGCCAAAGAGGCTCCTAATAATCCTTATCATGTACGCTGTTTGCAATAATCCATTCAAAACCTAATACAATCTTATATCTCGTTTCTCCGCTCTTTTCTCAACTACATATCTGATATTCAATCGTTTTAGATCCACCATCCTCTACCAACTTCTAAAAGCATCTTGTTCCTCACCAATCAGTTCCTTCAGTCACTCGGACGCCACCTTTCGACATAAAAATACCACAATATATCCTTCCCCTACAGACATTCAATAAGAACCTAAAATTTTCCATAATTCTACAGTTACCCTTATATATGGGTACTCATTACAGCTCTCCTGCCCAATCTCTCGGAACTATAAACTCCATAAACGCTTTATTACACAAACTTCCAATCAGATCAAGTCCCATCCATCATTCGCTCCGTTCTTATGATCGAATATTCGCCCGTATTCATATCTATACCTGCCGATTTTACCAAGTTTTTCTTCAACTTTCCTCACCACTCTAACCTTACCCAACACCTTACTAAATGACCTGTCACCCCAAAATACCTAATCCTTCTCATTGCACGCATCATAACCCAACACATAATTCATTGATTTCACCTCCTTCATTGCTGCGAATGTTATGCAGAATTTCGACAGGGATCCTATTCACACTCCCCTCAAATCCATTTCATCAGGTTACGGAAGCACCATCCATATTCATTATTCGAACAGATTCCCCACCGCACCCCAAACTTTCTCATTATTAAACCTTACAGAGCTTCCTATTCCCTTGTAAGTCCCCATCATATCCTACTTCCAAACTGTTCATATGAACCATTAATCATGTTTTGCTTCAACACTTATGCAGTTGGTTCAATCCTGACCATTTTTGCTCCTCTAATGATACGACTTCGAAACAGCTGCCAGCTGATGAATGCCTCGTCATTTGGATTTTAAGTATACATTCAATCACATCTTCTTTCTGAGCTTATCAACCGGCTTGCAAATTCTCTTCTCATTAGTGCAACCATCGCTTTTAATACTTCGTTAGCCTTCTTCTTTAGCACAGTCGACATTACTTCTTTATGCACTGCATTCCTTCAACTTGCCTCTAAAATTTGTTGTGTTCAACTTGTCACATCAATGGAATTACTGGCAAACGCATAAATTACTTTATCACTTATTGACCTTCTTCACTTACTTTTACAACTCTTATTCAATCCACTTCCTCCCTTACACCTTGCCTCTACCATTCAAAGGCCGACCTGAACTAACGGAAATTCACATAAAACACAGAGATGATCCAGATAATCCCATTCCTGATCCCGCTCATCTATGATGTTAAACTTCCACACATACCTTAACACATCTTCCTCTTTCGACCAACACAAAATGCAATCATGACTTTTTACTTCGATACCAATCATCTACCTTACACCAACGTCTAGATAGACTCTTGATGGTTAAGAAAAGTTTTACTCACATACATACTCTGCCATCACCAGGAAATCAGTCACCTTTCACCTACCATATGTACAGTTTTCTCCCGACACAAAGTCACCTTTTATACCAATCCCTTTTTTGTATCCTAATCGGAAACCATTCTTGGTCATGACCGCAAACACACTATCAACTCTGAAGTGCGCCACCTACTCACCCATCCAAAAGAACATTGAACATTCAGGATTATTCCAGAAAAGATCACTCTTCTTCGAAATTAGCACCCTCACACTAGGACTAGTGTCAAAAAAACCCCCAACACTTAAACACCCCCCTTGGGGGGGACCCCCCTTTTTTTTTTTTTCCAAAAAAAACCCTTAAATAAAAAAAAATTTAAATCCAATTTGAAATTCTACAGTACTCATTACACACAAAAATCACCCATGGCACTCTGATACCACAAAGTCATCTGAGGTCCAGAAGATTGCGAATCCCCTTTCTCCACCTCTCATCATCCTTTCCAACCAGCACAAAACATATTCGACCAACACAACATCTCATTTCACGTTTCCTGTCTCATCTCTTTGTTTGCCAGCGCAAGACAAATCAAATCTTGCCCCTTTCTAAATAAATTACATCACCTCTCTCCATTTTCTAAAAATCTTATTCCTCTGACGTCGTAGCAATTTAAAGCATACGATGTCATTTACATTTTATGCCACAGAAAGATAGAAAGGGTCGCTTTACGCCTACGGAGGATACCCAATCGACCTATCTCCGAGGCATGCATATATAGCATTCCACTTGCTAAAGAGTAAAAGTGAGATGTGAAGCAGCCAACCCTAACTTTTACCGACCGTCCCTATAATAGTTATAACAACAAATAAAAAATAAAGTTTAAAAAAAAAAATTTAGAATTAAAATACTATGGTGTTGGAAGTAAAAAGGTGATAGATCTCAAGATGCAGCTGTTTATTAATGACACAATCTCAGGGGGCGTGTTGAGGTCCGAAGAATAATAATGAGGAGTTGGAGCGTTGCTAGGGAGTTGTGTGGTATAAAGAAAGGTGTGAATGAGAATATTCAGATGGTTTGGTCATATGGAAAGCATGGATGATAGTTTCTAGTTAAAAGGCATTGTAATGTGAGGAGTGTTGCGTGTTGAATCGACCCACGCTGCGGAACCTAGATAAAAAGGTGATCGAGTTCTGTTAAGGCAGTTCCGCAAGGAGAAGGAATGTGAGTTTTGTCATCGAAGCGAGACAGATTTGGTGGAAGCTTTGTAGTCTTGACGAGAAGCATGTTGTGGACTCACGGCCCAGGGTGTTGTGGACCAGCAAAAAACGGCTAAATATGTGCGTACCAAACTGAAAAGTTGCTTATCCATATTATTGGTTGTAGCAGGTTTATGTATTTCTGGCTGCGACGGCTCGCACATTAAGGGTATTAGGAGGCTTTCCTTTTTAGACATGTTCTTCTCAGTCTACTATGGTTTCTGGTGCAGGTTGCGCACGTACCATCTAGGAGACATGTATGGAGGATAAAGACAGAGCGAGGATAAAGAAAAAAAAATTAAGACAAATAAATTAAAAATAATACAAATAATAATGAATACAAACAAGTTTCGTGAAACGTGTTAATGACCCAAATCAACTCTTGATTTTAACCATCTTGTCAAATAACGAACAAATTCGTGTAACATACTTTTATTTTTCTTACAAATGTTATATTGTGCAAGAGCTATTACAACAATTTGTGAAAATTCCAAAAGAGTACTTCAGCCATTTTGGAGGGAGAAAAGTTTATGTATAATTTTGATGCTTCATCACTTATTAATTCACTTTTTGGACAGAAAGTTAAAAAATAAATACAAATTGCATTTATCAAGATAAAATCCAATATGACCACTCTACTAGTGTGAAATTTAGAAGTTAAACTTAAGTAAAACGTTTAATAGATAGGTAGTGAGTAGGTTTAAATTATTTGAAGAAACTGAAATATTTTGCTAGACAAAAATACCCAAGAAAGAAAGAAAGCCCACATATCTACGAAAGCATAAATGAATAAATTCAATAATTTTTCCACTCATTAAAGAGCATGCGAATCACTTTATGGCATCAGATTATATCACTTTTTGAATATACCGAACCGTCTTCAGAGAAAGTAGAAGAAACAATTTTCGTATTTTCATAACTGCACCAACTGCAATTGCCCCTCCCTTTGGTAAGATGATACTAAATCATTCGTTGGCCATGTTATTCCAATCAAACATCTCTCGATCCTCTCGAAGTAGAAACCTGAATCGCTTTATCGCACAAGACAATTACGAATAGATACACAGTAGCAACCATACTCTTATTAACACTATCAAAAAAGTAAAATAGATATATTATAACTGCTTAAAGAATATACATTTTATAATATCAATTAAGTGTTCAATCTGGACCTAATTAAAAATTAAATTTAATATTATTAAATGGACGTAAAGATGGCTATGAACAAAACTTTACGAATTAATAACTTGAGATGTAATATTTTCTAGTTTCGACTAATAGATATAGTTAGGAACGTAATATAATTTTTGAATTATGAATCTTCTCAAATATGTGAGATGGCAAAGCAAGTTTTGTCACATAATTTTTAAACGCAAGTTCACGAATGATGGCCGAGCTCAACAGAGAAAGTCTGACAAATAGTCTGTAGCAACTGTAGGAAGATGGTCTCTGAAGTGAAATATAAATAAGTTAAATACTTTTAACCTCTGTTCTTTTAAAAACTTCTCAATGATTCCAAAATAAAATTTTAGTTAGAAAAAATGTAAAAAAATTATATGTTGAATTTACACAAGAAAACCTAGTTTTTTATTTTGCTGCAAAGCCAAAGCGCTGTTGTAACCACAAAGGTTCCTGAATGGAGGAACAGTTAGCGCCACTAATATTATGGGGAGTCTAGACAGTTGCAAAATAAATTCGCTTGGCATCGAACAGAATAACTATTGCAATTACCCTTATTTATATTACATATTATATTTATATTATTCTTTATATATATATTATTATTACTAATTATTATTATTTATATTAATTATTATTATTTATTATTAGAATTATTTATTTATTAGGAGTATTATTATGATTCATATTATTATATATTTATTCATTATTATTATTATCTTCTTCTTCTTTATCTGCTTCTATTTTCCAAGAAATGGGAGTAAGGTGCCGTTAACGAGCATCAGGAAAATGAAATCAGTTAGGAGAAACAGCACACGTCGAAAGAGCAGAAGCCCAGCGCGTACCGCCCCTTAGTCCATTAATTAGTGAGAACTCATCAGCAGTCAGAAATCACCTACAGCTCAGGGACAGACGCGTTGACCCTCCAGCGTATGGTAGATCGTCAGGGTAAGGGTTCATCCTTTGGCCCAGGTTGGCCACAACCATACCCCTCACAATCCGCCCGCCATTCACTCCTGTTAATGTCACTTATCTTCTCGCTCTACAAACTCAGATTCTTCTTCAAAACCTTCGTTACTGACTCAATCTATTTTTCTTCGGTCTCCAGCCAGGTTCGGTTCCCAACACACTCTCGACTATACATTCGCTGAACCAACCGACTATCATTGCATCCTTTCCATATGACCAACCATCTCAAATACTTCATTTATTCTCTCAAGTTTACCACTTGCTTCACAACCCACCTCTCCCTAATACGTATCATTCCTCAACTTCAATTCTTCTCACACCTAGCACACCCCTAAGATTGTTCATACTGACACATTGAAGCTTTTAGATCTATACATTCTTTATTTCCAGACACATTAGATCTCATTACTATACAAATAACACAGGGAACACATACGCTCATGTAAGACCCTAGCACCTCAAGACTTTACAGCCCTTTACAATTCACCAATCGATTATAATTGCAACACAGCCCACCTTCGCTGCCATTCACAACTTTCCTACTCACTCTGCATTCGTCCCTTCCTCTCATCCAACATATACCTAAATATTTAAACTCAGGAACACTTGTTCAGTGCTCACCAATCTACATAACTTCACACTGGGAGTAGTCCTCATCACAACCATAACCTTTACTCTTATCACGTTTATTTCAAGCCCCTCCTTTTTACCACCACCCTGCACAAATGTCTTTAACTTTATTCTCAAACTCTCTTTCATTATTCGCAACACAGAACCAAATCATCCGAATATAGGTAGGGCACCCTCACTCATCTCCATTCTCCACCATTCTAAAACCATTTCCTGCCATCCCCACCCCGAATTCTTTCATAACCCCATCCAATATACAAATTAAAAACTACCAAGGGGAGGACATTAACAAAACCCGGTCTTACTCGCTGTTTCCTAAACCATCACATTGGACACCATTTATTCTTACACACGCATTACTATCGTCATATATACTTTTGACTCCATTCAGAGGCCTACACCAACACCAATATGATCACTAACACCTGCCATAAACCTCCCTATAACTCTATCATACGCCTAGTTGCAAATCATAAAAACCTAATACAATTAATTCTTCTTCTCCTATTTTCCTCAATCATTTGTTCAATAGTAAAGAATTTTGATACCACCACATCCTCTACACCCCTACGCACCTTGTTCTTCACCAGATGCAGTCCTTCAGTCCCTCGACGCACTCTTTCGACCAAAATTTACCAGCGCAATATCCTTTCCTACAACAACTCAATAAAACTTTATTCCCCCTAATATTCTACGTCCCTTATTATCTATTCATATATTATATTATTATTATTATTATTATTATTAAACACTTATAGCTACTGCTTCTTACTTATAACTCACTACTATTAATAAAAATAATTTATTCGGCAGAATCTCCCATGACATATTACCCGATCTAGGATCCTTCTCACATATATCACTGCAACACCACCGTATTTCGCCAGGCACAGTTTATGAAGCTTAGGAAGCTCCTGTTCCTCTGTATGAAGCAGAATCCAATACTTTTTCCGAAGACGAATACCACCACTTCCATTATTGGATACAAAAGGATTCTCCATTCCGAATATCTCATAAGCAATCGTTCCGGCAGCCCATAAATCACTTTTCGAGTAATTTAGCCATGTGAACATTCCTGGAGTTGAGGACTTTATCTGAAGGTATTGAGAGAATATTAATTAACATTAATATTATATAATATATATATTTAATTATTATTATATATATATATATTTATTATATATTTATATATATTATAATATTAAAATTATTGCGAAGTTATAGCGTCGTTTATGTAGGTTTATTTATGTTCTACATATATGCATTACCACTTCCTTTTAACTGGTGCTGTTACCCCTGACCGTCACAGTTTTTGCCAGCGGCAATACCGATTACAGGAATATTCAAACTTTCGGTAACGTCTTTCGCCAACTGTGCTGGTATTTTTTCCAAAACCAGTGGCAAATGCTTGCCCCGCAGGAGATTAACAACTCAACTGGCTATGGCGGTCCTAGTATATAATATATATAGTATAATATATCATATATATATATATATATATTATTATATATTATATTATAGTATATACTATATATATATATATAATTATATATATATAAGTTAATTACTTCATCTGGATTTTATAGATAATATATTTACACAAGATATTAACATTTAATATTAAATTAAAAAAAAGGATGTAATTCGATATATTACTTTTAAAAACAAAGCTTATTGGTAATATTTCAAAGCTGATAACCCTCAAGCTTTATTTCAACAATATATAATCTAGTACATGTACTATATACTGAGGTGCTAAATGAAATGGTTGGCTATTATAAAATATATATAGTTACCAACATAATCATTATTGTTTACAAGTGCAAAACTAACAATTCAAATACTGTATAAAAGATATTTAATTTAATTTATTTTTTCTTTCCTTTCTTATCTTCCTTTCACTTCCCACAAGATGTAAGGTAAGGTGCGTACACATGCATGGATCAATAATATAGTTAAGTAGAAGAGCATGACGTAAGTCGAAAGGAGAGCCCCCCACACCCTCATGTCCCTAAGTGAGAGGTAGACGCGTCTCAAAAAAAATCCACCCTAGTTGCTTCAAGAAGACTGCGACTGACGCCTCACTTGTTGGTAATCGTGTCAATTGTACGGTTCATTCTAGGGCAAGCCTAAACCGATACCCCCCTTCGCAACCCCGTTCAGTCACTCCTATTGTGCTACTTTCTTTCAGCTCTAGCAATTCCTCTATTTCCTTTAGACATCTATTACAGACTTAATTTTTAATTTTTCTTTAGTCTCCCATTTCCGTTGCCATTCATAGCACAGTCACCACTAATACATACGATACAAAGCCGATCTATCATTCATCCTTTCTATATGACAAAATCATCTCACACTACCTTTTATTCTCTCATTTACGCCTTTCTTACACACAGCTACTTTCCTAACAAGCAACATTCTCAATTTTGATCAATTCTTCTGCACACCCTAAACAAGCTCTCAGATTTTTCCATCTTAACTGATATTAATCTTATATCTATTACCTCTCATTCCACAACTAGTGTTTTACTATTATATCATGTAACAACGGGTAACAACCATACCTTCGACGACGAAAAAACATGGCACAGTTCAAGATTTTTATCCGCTTTGTATTTCACCAAGGATTTAATAGCACTAGTCATTTCTTCCTACATTTCACAACTGGTCCCCTACATTCTTCGCATTAGTCCGTTCCTTTTTCAAGTCAAAAATAGTAGCCTAAGATATTTAAACTCTAGATTATTTTTCCAATTGCCAAACCGGTCCAACATGATTTACACCGGTATTCTCCTCACTCACCCTATTACCTACTCTATTTCATTACTTTCAAAACCGCCTCGTTTACGCCTCTAACCAAACCCCTCAAACAATCCTCTCAAAATTTCTTCGGAATTTACCACACAAAAGCAAATCATCAAGCTAAGCAATTATCATCAGGGCACCCTCCATCTCCGACCATTCTCCATTTTCCATAAGTTTAACACCCACCTAATTCTTTCGTCAACCCATCCATATACAACAACTGAAAAAGACAAGGAGAGCAAAATAAAGCAAATTGCTAATTTATTAATTATTATTATGTCCTTCTTCTACCATAACTGGGGGTAGGGTACTCAAACATACACCGGGAATCTGGTCCACTGTATTGACACATTTTAGTTGAAGGAAGATTTGTAAGTAGGGGGGGGGGGAAACAAACCCAGAAACTGTTGTGGATAAAGCAGTCTTTCAAACCATAGATTGTGAAGTAACTTGAAAAACGTGAGAAAAAGTAAAAGACCTAAAAGATTCGTATGTGGCAAGGTCACATACTAGTGCTGGGGGCAGAAGGGAGGCACAAAGACCCTAAAGTATTTCTTCTCATTAGTATGTCATGCTCCAGGTTACCTAGAGTATAACACCGTAATAAGAATAGATACCCCCCTACGGGACCATATTTTGAAATTAGCATTTACCCAGTCATTAAAATTAACTTTGTGTAAAGCGAGGTTGAAAAAGAATATATTAACATGATATAATATAAATATTTTAGTTTAAACGTTTTCTCATTATTTAAATGTTCGATTCCTTGTTAGTTCCCAGTGTTACCCTCGTGAAGAGGGGATAAAGCACGTTAATGGGGAATTTTTTTTTAAATAATTAGGAAAATTAATTATTATTCATATTATTATTATTAATTAGATATTATTATTATTTTATTATTATTATTAATTAATTATTAAATCGCACGTTAATCAACATATTCGCCTTACTTGAGCCATATAGGGCAGCATTGCCCAACTCGTGGATCAGCTTCATAAGATGAAAAGGCAACGCTAAGATTTGGATCAAGCAAACAACAGCCAAAGTCTGAAAGTACTAAATGAGGCGATTCCACCCCTTCATTAAGGCATAGTAAAATGTTATCAGCTTTCAAGTCTCTGAAAAAATAAATTCACAAAAATTAAATTAATTCATTAGTAAGTGAACAATTTCCAAAATCAGCATTTTCCAACCCTTAAAACATTAAATTACAATAGGAAAAAGATTTGTAACAACAACAGACCTGTGAGCTACGCTGTACTTGTTAATATGACGAACAGATTCCAACAACTGGGTGAGAAGAAACACGGAAGTTCGAATACTAGGTTTGTGACGATGTAAATATTCAGTCAAAGTGCAATCGTACCTTTATTTCAAAAGAAAAGAAAAAGAACATTTCAAAATTTTATCATATTTTCACACAATTATCATTTTCTAACAAAGTTTGAGATATATTGATTAATATATCAGTATTTTTGTTACATTTTGTTACCTGATATAAACGTAAACTTTTGTTACCTTTTTCATAACGATCCAAACATGCTCAATTTTCTTTCCATATCCCTGAAGGTATTTTAATTACGTTTCTGGTAATGCCGTCCGGGTATATGTTAAGTCCTTCTGCTTGAGTAGAGGTTCTTATCTAATCGTAATACACAATTGGCATTATTTTCACGGATGTTGGTGAGGGGGCAGAGTTGTTTGTTGAATCTCAATCAGTCTCTATAATATTACAGATTTAAAAATTATATTTTAATAAAAATTATCCAAATTACGTTATTAAAATAATTCAACTGAAGTAAGAATTAAACTTTTTTAAAATAGAAGCGATGGTAGCAATTAAAATATTTTAGAATTACTAGAAAGTAAATAAGAATAAGATCAAATCAAATATATAATATCAATTGCAACCACTCTAATACACAATTATATACAATAGTACCTTCCAAAATCGGAAATACCTCCCTCAAGCTCTTTAATTTTTTGTACTTTTAAGGTGCACCTTTTCCTCGGTATACCCAGGTATATAACTTTTAGATGTCAGCTTCCATAATTAAACTATCATCTTCATGGCCAAATTGGTAGTTATTGGCGATGATTAAAGGTCCTTATATGATGTAATACAGTAAGTAACTAATATAAGTTTCATATTCTCTTTTATTAGAATTGTAACCTGCGTTTCTCTTATATAATTTATATGTGTCGCTTAGAGAGAGAGGTAGTAGAGAGAGAGAGAGAGTAGAGTAGGAGAGAGAGAGATGGAGAGATAGATGAGAGAGAGAGAGTAGAGTAGAGAGAGAGAGGGTTAGTAGAGAAGGAGAGAGAGAGAGAGATAGTAGATAAGATAGGGGAGTGAGGTAGATAGACTAGATAGATATTTTATTTAGATGGGTGGATCAGATAGATAGATAGAGTGGAGTATAGGGCTTTATTATTATATTTATTTGTTTGTTGAGAGAGAAGAGAAGAGAGAGAAGAGAGAGAGAGAGAGAGAGTGAGGCGTTATTATTTTATTATTATTACGAGAGAGAGAGACGAGAGAGAGTGGTTGAGAGTGTAAAGTTGGAGGAGAGGAGGAGAGTATCGTATTTATATTTATTAGAGTAGAGAGAGAGACGAGGGAGGGAGGAGAGGGAAGGTTTAGGTATGGTGGTTTGAGGTTAGGATGTATGGTAGAGATGGATGAGGTGTCGTTGCTTGTCTCTGTTTTTATTATCGTTTATTGTGTTGTGGTTGGGATATTGGTTGCCCGCGTGTGGAGATCTGAACGTATAGTGAGGGGTGGTAGATGGGTGTTTTCGTAGGAGTTGGTGTGTGTTATTATTTGAGTGAGTGGGGATGAGTTGGGAGTGGAGTGAGAGTGTGTGATGAGTTTGTGAGTCAATCTTGTGATAGATATAGTTGAGTTTAAATATTAGGATATATGGTTGGATGAAAGGGAATGGATGTCGCAGTTTGGGAGGTCAGTAAAGGAATGCCTGCAAGGAAGAGGAATGCGAGTTTGGCAAAGGTGAGAAGGTGCCATATTATCAGAGTGAGTAACTTTTTTGGGCCAGTCGTTTGGGTGTTGGTCGGGAAAGAGGTATTTGAATTGTTAGGCATGTCTTGCCAAGATGCGGATGACAACAGCACATTTGAGGCGTGTGTCCTTTAGGAACATATCCACGTGAGGGTCCTGTCACAGTCTGTGAACCTTTTGTGGAGGGTAGTGTGTTGTGGGAAGCGGTTTTTTTCTGGAGATGTGTCGATGGCTTGTGTTTTGGGGTGTTTGTCTTCGGGTCGTTATAGGTGTGTCAGGAAGCTAGTTGGACCTGTTGTGGAGCTGGGGTGTGTTCGTCAGTTTGTTCGTTTTTGGGTGGGGCTGTGAGCTGGACGTGCTGTCCCATGTGTATCCGCTATGCACCTCGATCTCAATTTGGTATATAATACTTAATAATAATGAATAATAATAATAATAATAATAATATAATGAATAATAATAGATAATATAATAATAATATATAGTAGTGATGTTTTAATGTATCAAGATATATTAGTTGTGTGATATTATGTTATATGTTGAGGTGTAGTTAGGTATGGTTATTAGTTGCTGGTTGAGTAGTCGTAGGTATAGTTATAATTTTGTTATATTAGTTATATGTATGTTATAGTTAGTATTCTGGTTAGGTATTATTGTATTAGTTATGTTATATATTATTATGGTTTATGTATAGTGTTGATTTAGGTGGTGAGGTTTTTTTTATTTTATATATAATTATTATAAGTATGTATATGGGTGATGAGTTTGTGATTTGAGAGTAGTTATGGGTTATTGGTGTGTTGTTGGTTATGTTTTGTGTCTATCGGTATATTTGTGGTCATAGCTGTCCGTGGGGTGGTATGCGGGTTTTATCTGGGGTATTTATATCGTTCATGCTCTTTTGTTATTCTATAGTTTAATAGATTTTGTGGTACGTATATATATTAACAAATCCAGGAGTATAGTATATTATATAGTATATATATACCTTGGCTGAGTATTTCTGTTGTGTGTGTGCGTGTGAGCGTGTTTTTGTCTTCAAATCTTTGCAGTCAGCCTTTCTTCAATGTGTGTTCATTTTCTGATTCTTTAATTGTGTATGCTCTTTCTTTGTAGTTTTTGGAGAATCTATTGGTTTGTTTGGGTTTGGAACCTCCGCTGATTGTAGAGTTTAGAGTGTTGTATTTATTCTTCAACAAAGGGAACTGTAATTTCGAGATTTCAGTTCGAGGCACCAAACTCGATTGTGAAGAGAAATTTCCTTCATTCAGGGAATTTAAACTGTGAAAAGTACTACGCAAGTCAAAATTTCCTTCTGATATTGTAGGGGAGTCTGACTCTTCATAAGAGTAAGTGTCTTCGGAATCATAATCATCTGTAATACTCTCAACATAATCCGAAAAGTGACTTGTATTTTGCTTTAAACAAGACTTAGCAGGAATTTGACCAAGTTCAGTTGAAGAGTGGCCGAGACTATCAACTGATGGTAAAATACCTTCAACTACCCGAGCTGAATGTGGAGAATCATTAGAAGGGACTTGAGAGACTGAATTCAAATTTTCTCCTGACATTTCAACTACCTCATCCATGGAGACTGAATCCATATCACCTTCTTGGACAGTATCTGTTAAACACACAAAAATCATATTTAATTTCTTTTCCCGTATAAATTTGCTATTAATGGTGTTTTAAACTTTCAAGATAATTTATTACCTTTTCCAATAAATTTTGCTGCATAAACAAACCTTTGCAACCTATTACTAGTATAGTTTACACCTGGTGTTTAGAAGTAAAAATGTATGTATTTATTCTTCTTCTGAATGAGGTTTGTTTTGATTGGTCAAGAGAAGTATCAAAGTGAATGGTTTGACGTATAAAAGCTGAGTTTTTGGGTGAAGAGCAACTTTTTTTTCCTGGATTTGTATGGAGTGAAGACGTTTTAACTACGCTTCCTAAAATTTATTAAAAATTGATTGATGTTAGTAGAAAGTGGAGTTATTATTGTGGTCGATTGAGAGAGCAGGAGAGTTAATTCGCTAGAGAGAGTTGGTGAGAGTTTAATTTAGAAAGCTAAACACTGTATATTATATTAGGAAAAAAATTCGATTATCCATTGATTTTTGTGTGGTGGAATATTTTCGATATTGTGTGATGAGAGAGAGGCGTGCGTGCAGTTGGTTTTAATCAATTATATTATTTCACGTCCCGTATTTGTCCCTAGTATTAAGAGATTTTAAATAAAGATTTCTACATAATTAAAATATGTTAATGGAGGTTATTCTTAATTTATCTTGATTCGGTCTTTCAAAATTATTATAGGGGGAGAGTGTGTCGTGTGTGAGAGAATATAGATCTCTATTAATGTTGATATATGAATTATTGTGTTAAAATTTTATCGGTGGCTTGGTTAGGTTTGTTTAGCTATTGAGAAATTATTCAATAAAATTTAAAAAGTTTCCCAGACATGATGTCTTTTCTTCTCTAAATAGAACTTGACACTGTGACGGCGATTTTACTTTAAGATGATTAATAGATAGAGAAATATGAAGCTAGTTTATGAGAGCTTATGATGTCCAAGGCTGATTTAAGATCATGTGTAGTTTTCAGATATTTCCAAATGCAACAGTTAAGAAGTATATAGTGCGGGGATGCGGTCATCAAGTAACAAGCTTAATGCTTCATATATATTATATATATAGTATATATATATATATATTATATTATATATATATATATATATATATAATTATATATATATATATATATATATGTATATTATAGTATACTTCCAATTCATATGTGAGTAGTGAGGTGAGGGGTTATATATTATATAGTATATGATAATCTTTCTTTTCTCTTCTTCTTTCACCTTCTTCTTTCCCCAAGATTGGGGTAAGGTGCTGTACAAGCACAAAAGAAAAGCAGTAGGGAGAACAGTTATATTATTATAGAGCCCGCTACGGGGAGGTGCTTCGCCGTTATTGAGTTAATTAGTGAGAGTCGTCACAGACAGAAAATCTCACCCAGAGCAGTTGGACGCGGTACGGACTCACTTATTTGTAATCGTCATTATATCTGCCTGGCCAGGTGGCACAACCTATCCCCATGTTTGACAAAACCCCCTTCTTTCTATCATCACTTTGGAGTTTCTGCGCGCTCTGCGAAAACCACATTCTCCCTTCGAGACATTCGTTCACCGGGACTCAATGCCACTTGTCGTCTTCGGTCTCCCCAAGCCGGTCGGTTCCAACACAGTCACCACTGAGTAGCATCCGATTAACAACCTACTTATCATTCATGTCCTTTCCACATGGACCAGACATCGTCAACCATACCTGTTTCATTTATTGCTCGTGCATTTTACCCTTTCTTGCTACAGCCACAGCCACGTCTCTAGTACGTTCATGGTCCTCCGTCTTTAAGCGTCAAGTTCTTCTCATCGACCGTAGCAGACCCCGTAAGATTGTTCCCATCTGAGACACATTGAATACTTTGAAGAGTTTTACTTCTTATTCCAGCGACCATAGTCTCACTACTAGACATTAACACCGGTAACAACAGGTACCCGCTCATGGTAAGAGCGCGCTAGCACGAGCTCAGAGGACGTTAGTCCTTTGCATGTCACGGCAACGGCATTTTAATTGCACCAGCACTTCCTGCATGTGCACCACGTGGTTCCTACTACACTCTGCATCTGCATCCGTGTCCTTCTCATCCAACAAGTACCTAGAATATTGTTAAACTTAGACAGCTTGTTCTAGCTGGCTTACCATCGTGAACGATGACTACTTCACTGAGGAAGTGTCCTCGACTCACAACATATAGTTAACGAATAATAAGTAATAATATTTCAAGTCCAGTCGTACCACAATTACTCAGCTCATGTGTGGTCACGGCGCATGCCGCTGAGGTGGCCGAACTTTAAAAGCAAAAAAAAATCAAAATTTGATGGTTATCACATGGCGAAATACTCGAAGGTTAGTTTACCTAAAGTTCGTACTGACCAATGCAAAATAATTTCATAGTACAAGGGGTGGATTGATACGGTTTACACAAATTTTGTGTGGGGACTTGACAAACTTTCTATATATAGAAATGTCTATATATATATAGTATATATATATTATATGATATATATATATATATATATAATATATATAGTATATATATAGTAGAGTGGGTAGGGTGATGTTTGTTATAGTTGAGTGTAATTTGGAGTTTTGGGTTATTAGTGTATTAGTGAGTATTGTTTTGGGTTGGTAGGGGTTGTGGTATTAGTTGCTGTTATAGTTATTAGTATGCCCTGTGTATGTTGGTCACCCGGCCGGTCTCATACGATTAGTACGTCTGGTTCAAATTTCTCCGCGATGCAGTTGGATTTTATCTACATCTCAATTAAATATTATTATTATCTATTTTTATTATCACTGTGGGCTTGGGATATCTGGCCTTAAAGTTCGATGTGGGTTGTGGTGCCCTCGTGTTACCTGTGTGTTTTGCATGAGAGGGATAAGAGTCACTTGTTAGGCTGGGTTGAGGTGGAGTTGTTTAACTTCATGTATTTCTCTGTTATAATATTTTCGTTTTGAATGAGGGTTTTATTCATAGTTTTACGTGTAATATACTATATATAGGTAGTATATTTTATATAAGTTTGTATATATATAGGGTAGTGAGTGTGAGTTTTGTGAGTTAGTGAGGTAGGTGAAGGGATGATATAAGTCATAGTTGAGTGAGTTATATTGTATTTGGTATATTCTTTTCTCTACCTTTTTTCGCCCTTCAATGTATTGTGTTGGTAAGGGCGTAATCATGCACCGGAAAAAAGCTATTATATATATATTTATAGTGGTTATTTAGAAAGCCCGAAGCCTGTGACTTGCCTTCTTGTAAGGCATGTGGAATTTTGTTAGGAAGCGTGCGGTGCGAGTGTGAGAGAAATCCAGGAGGGGTGCGAGTAGAGTTTCAGCGAGGAAGGGGTGTGCTTTGAGTTTTTTGCGACCCTCTATCTGTGTAGTGTGATTTATTTCAGTGTGAGGTGTGCGAGTGTTGTGCGCGTTAGCCTGGTGTAGTGCAGAGATCTGAGTGAGCTCCGTGCGCGCTGCTCGGTGACTAGTGTGAGGCATCCTTTATTCTCGCGTCTTGCTCTATTCTCATTTCTTGTTCGGTGTTCAGAATCTATTATGTGAGCGTGCATGCCGTGTTCTGTGTGTGTGTCTCATTCTCCCAGCCGTCGGTTCCAACACACTGCGCGCATATGAGGGGTTATTTCTATATTCTATATTGCGCGGATATTCATGTCATCTTTCCGAGCATGATCCAAACATCCTGCAAAGCCATACTTTCATTTATTCTCTGCGTTTACTGCGTTTTCTTCACACCCAGCTCTCTAATAGCGTTCATTGGTGATGTGAGTAGTGTTTATGGTGAGAGTAGTATATTTAGTGTGTATGAGTTGTATTGTGTTAGTATTGTTTTATATGTTTGATGTGTTAGTGTGAGGGTAGTGTGAGTATATATATATTGTATGAATTAGTGTATTATGTGAGAGTGAGTGAGGAGTGTGAGTATTATTTAGAGTAGTTTGTGGTGTTGTAGCTGTAGTGAGTATGTGAGTTATGTATGTGTTTTTGTATTATAGTGTGTTGATGTTATCTAGTAGGCTGTAGGTTGTATGGTGTTGTTTAGTGTGAGTGTGTGATTAAGTGTAGTATATATATGATTGAGGGGTATAGAGGTGTGGAGAGAGATCGAAAAGTATTGAATAAGATAACAGGGGATAAGTTGGTAAAAAATTATGATTAGAGAGTAGACCGGGCCCGGGACAATTGATGTCCGCGGCGAATGAATTCTAAACAATTTTATAAAAAAAAGAAAGTGAGAGTAAAAAAAAAAAAAAAAAAAAAATTCACCTGACTTTAAGGAGAGGTGCTTCAATTGTTTCTTTCTATAATTGTATTGCAGACGCGGTAGCAGGTGTGGAAGTGCTGAGGAGGAGAGTGGAGTGTTTATTTTAATATTATATGAGTGAGTAGGTAGTATTTTATTTTGAGTGATAAGTGAGTGTTATTGGTATTATATATATTATATAGTATATATATATATATTATTGGTGAGTGTAGCATAAGCTTGAAAAGGACTGGGTATAGCTAGGCTTGAGTATTATATGTTATTATTATATGTAGTATCTGTAGTTGATGTTTTGTTATTGAGTAGACTGTGACCCTCACTACTCTCCTATCGAGAAGGTATGAGAACGTGGGTATCGTCTTCTGTTAGCATCGCCGCTGTGTCGTTTCTAGCAGATTGTATTGATTTCATTCCATTGAATTGTTGTCTTAATGGCCTCCAAGGCAGGGCATCTATTATGAGATGTTTTTGATCTGCCAATGTTTGGGGTATTTGCTGTGTGATCATGTGGTGGGGAAGATCTCCCAAATAGATGAAATTTGTAATTCTGAGATTTAGTTGTGGTGACTCTTCAGAGTGTTATCCTGTAAAGTAATTGTTGGGTGTTTTTGGTTTGGGTGTTTTGGTGTTTTTTGGTGGGTGGGGTGTTATTTACACCGTGTTTGGCAGTCTGAAGTTTGTTACTATTGAGAATTTGGTGAATGTGCTTGAGTACGGAATTGTTCGGGTAGCTGCGAATATAGTTTCCTGGGTCAGTGTGTGTGAATGTGTTTAAGGATAATGAGTGTCGGGTGGTGGTGGGAGACAACTTCCAATGCTTACTGCCCTAAATGGTAGAATGAACAAGAAGCAAACAAAGAGGGAACCGCACAATCATAGGCCAGCCCTGAAACCTCAAACATCTTAAAAAAGTTTAACACAAACAGCCACACTAGAAACCTACCTCAAACCACCAAACGTGCAAATCACCAGACATAAAACTATTTCACCAAATTAAAGATAAATTCTATAAATTACTTGATTTAAACTGTCAACAGTATTAAATTATCTTAAAATTCCAAATTCAACAAACTAAACTACCCACTCAGAAAAACATACACAAACTAACAAAAAAAAAGCGACTTTACACAATTCACAACCATATATGAAAGCAACATCATACCTCCTAAATATCCGCCAACAATATCAAACAGCTCAACAAAGCCATACAACATTTCACTTCTCTAATTCAAAAAAGCAGTTAACAAAGCCATCCCAGAGGATACATAAAAAATACAACCCAAGCCTAACACCTGAATAGAACAACTCATCAAATAACGGCATCTCGGTCAAAATATAAACCCACATCACCTCTCAAACAACACACAGATTAACGCCCAACACCGCAAAATCAGTAAATTTAACACATTCTTCAAACACTTACCAAGCCTTCTCACCAAGAACATGCAATACAAGAATACACAGAATTGTGAAAGATAAATATAATGAACACTCAACAAACCCACAAACACCACTCAAATCCATCAAAACCAAACACACAAAAACTCCCATTTCCACAAACAACACACAACATTCTCGCAACTCACTTCGAAAAGCAGAGTCAAAAAACCCACACACCTCTCAAAACAGGAAAGTCATCAAAGCCCTCAAGAAATAAACTCAACCATGACCGAAAAATAGAAATAACCACAACAGACCTAGAAAACATAACACACTAAAAACTGTTACCGCAACAGGACCGGACAACATCTCAAATAAACCCTCAAACACTTAGGGAAACAGTTTTAAACTCAATTAGCATAAATATATATACCGTCATCATAAACTTCATTTCCCTTATCTGGAAAAAAGCAATCATAATAACAAAACTAAAACCAGGAAAAGATCATTCTGAATCTTCATCATATCGCCCCATCTCTCTACTATCCAAACTATGCAAACTACTAAAAGAGACCAAACTAAACAAAATTAACTCCACAATCATCAAACACAAATTCCAACACGGTTTAAAACAAAACCACTCAACTACATCTGCACTCACAAACATTATACAACCCAAAACATAGCTGGCTAACTCAAAACCAACTCATCAAACAATAATCATAGCAATCAAATCAACAAAGCAATATCGATACAGTAACCAAACATAACTTGGATCCACAAAATAAAATCTCAACATCCCCCCATAATCTAAAGAAATGTCTCCAACTTCTATCAGGATGAACAGCCACAAATAACACACAAACAATACAAAATCCAGAAATTAGTAAACATCAACAACGGAAGTCCCAAAGGGGCAATACTATTCCCCACACTATTAAACCTATTTATGGCCGATCTACCCAAAACCACAAACATCACACAATCATAAAACCTATGCAGATGACATCAACATAGCCACTACACGAACCTAAACACGGCAACAAAACTTACACAACAATACATCAAACCAACTTTAAACTTGGGCTAAGACGAAAATCAGAAGG
>JABUQX010034443.1:0-17170 GCA_015478945.1 Trachelipus rathkii | reverse complement strand
TTTTGGTTAAATCTTAGTATTTGCTTGCCAACTGTTTTGGCGTAAATCTTAAGTATTTGCTGCCAACTGTTTTGGTTAAATCTTAGTATTTGCTGCCAACTGTTGTGGGTAAATCTTAGTCTTTGCTGCCAACTGTTTTGTGTAAATCTTGTATTTGCTGCCAAACTGTTTGGGTAATTAAATCTTAGTATTTGCTGGAAAACTGTTTTGGGGTAATCTTAGTATTTTGCTTTTTAACTGTTTTTGCTACATCTTAGTAAGAACTGCCAACTGTTTTGGGTAAATCTTAGTATTTGCTGCCAACTGTTTTGGGGTAAATCTTAGCATTTGCTTGCCAACTGTTTTGGGTAAAATTTAGTTTTTGCTACCACTGTTTTGGGTAAATTCTAGTATTTGCTGCCAACTGTTTTTGGGTAAATCTTAGTAGTGGTTGCTGCCAATGGTTCTCTGGGTAAATCTTAAGTATTTGCTGCCACTGTTTTGTGTAAATTTGGAGTATTTGCTGCCAAACTGTTTTGGGTAAATCTGAGTATTTGCTGCCAACTGTTTTGGGAAAATCTTAGTATTTGCTGCCAAATGTTTTGGGGTAAATCTTAGTATTTTGCTGCCAACTGTTTTTGGTAAATCTAAGTATTTGCGCCAACTGTTTGGGTAAATCTTGATTGCTGCCAACTGTTTTGTGGTAAATCTTAGTATTTGGCTGCAACTGGTTTTGGGTAAAATTCTATAATTTGCTGCACAACTGTTCTTTGGGTAAACTAGATTTTGCTTGCCAACTGTTTTGAGGTAAATCTTAGTTTTGCTGCCAACTGTTTTGGGTAAAATCTTAGTATTTGCTGCAACTGTTTTGGGTAAATCTTAGTAGTTGCTGCCAACTGCTTTTGGGTAAATCTTTAGTATATGCTTGGGGTGGATGCCAAACTTTTGGGAAAATCTTGCATTTGCTGCCCAACTGTTTTGCGGGTAAATCTTAGTATTTGCTGCCAACTGTTTTGGGGAAATCTTAGTATTTTTGCTGCCAACTGTTTTGGTAAATCTTAGTATTTGCTCCCAACTGTTTTGGGTAATCTTAGTATTTGCTGGCAACTGTTTTGGGTAAATCTTATTATTTGCTGCCAACTGTTTTGGGTAAATCTTAGTACTTGTTGCCAACTGTTTTGGGTAAATCTTAGTATTTGTTGCAAACTGTTTTGGGTAAATCTTAGTTATTTGCTACACACTGTTTTGGGTAAATCTTAGTATTTGCTGCAAACTGTTTTGGGTAAATCTTTATTTGCTGCCAACTGTTTGGGGTATAAATCTTAGTATTTGCTGCAATTGTTTTGGTAAATCTTAATATTTGCTGCCAACTGTTTTAGGTAAATCTTTGTATTTGCTGCAATTGTTTTGGGTAAATCTTTGTATTTGCTGCCAACTGTTTTGAGTAAGTCTTAGTATTTGCTGCCAACTGGTTGGGTAAATCTTAGTAATTGCTGCCAACTGTTTTGGGTAAATCTTAGAATTTGCTGCCAACTGTTTTTGTTAAAATCTTTGTATATGCTGCCAACTGTTTTGTTGGTAAATCTTAGTATTTGCTGCCAACTTGTTTTGGGTAAATCTTAGTCTTTGCTGCCAACTGTTTTGTAAATCTTAGTTCATTGTTGCTGCCAACTGTTTTGGGGAAATCTTAGGATTTGCTGCCAACTGTTTTGGGTAAAATCTTAGTATTTGCTGCCAACTGTTTTTGGGTAAATCTTAGATTTGCTTTGCCAACTTTTTGGGGTTAAATCTTAGTATGCTCCAAACTGTTTTGGCGTTAAATCTTTAGTATTTGCTGAAAACTGTTTTGGGTAAATCTTAGTATTTGCTGCCAACTGTTTTGGGTAAATCTTAGTATTGCTGCCACTGTTTTGGGTTAAAATCTAGTATTTGCTGCAACTGTTTTGGGTGAAATCTTTAGTACTTTGCTGGACAAAAACTGTTTTGGTAAATCTTAGTATTTGCTGCCAACTGTTTTTGGTAAATCTTTGTATTTGCTGCCAAACTGTTTTGGGAAAATCTTAGTATTTGCTGCCAAATGTTTTGGTTAAATCTTAGTATTTGCTGGCCAACTTTTTTGGGTAAATCTTAGTATTTGCTGGAACTGTTTTGGGTGAATCTTAGTATTTGCTGCCAAATGTTTTTTGGGTAATTCTTAGTATTTGCTGCCAACTGTTTTGGGTAAATCTTAGTATTGGCTGCCACTGTTTTGAGTAAGTCTTAGTATTTGGGCTTGCAACTGTTTTGGTTACAAATCTTTGTATTTGCGTGCAATGTTTTGGGTAAATCTTTAGGTACATATACTTGCAACTTGTTTTTTGTAAATCTTTGTATTTGCTGCCATACTGTTTGGTAAATCTCAGTATTTGCTGCCAACTGTTTTGGGTAAATTCTAGTATTTGCTGCAACTGTTTTGGGTAAATCTTAGTATTTCTGCCAACTGTTTTGGGTAAACTTAGTATTTGCTGCCAACTGTTTTTGGGTAAATCTTAGTTTTTGCTGCCAACTGTTTTGGGTAAATCTTAGTATTTGCGCCAACTGTTTTGGGTAAATCTAAGTATTTTGCTGCCAACTGTTTTGGGTAAATCTCTGTATTTGATGCCAAACTGTTTTGGGTAAATCTTAGTATTTTGCTGCAACTGTTTTGGGTAAATCTTTGTTATTTGCTGCCAACTGTTATGGGTAAATCTAGTATTTGGCTTGCCAACTTGTTGGGTTAAAATCGTGAGTATTGCTGCCAACTGTTCTTGGGTAAAATCTAAGTATTTGCTGCCAACTGTTTTGGGTTAATCTTAGTATTTGCTGCCAACTGTTTTGGGTAAATCTTAGAATTTGCTGCCAACTGTTTTGAGTAAATCTTAGTATTGGCTGCCAACTGTTTTGGGTTAAATTTTAGTATTTGCTGCCAACTGTTTTTGGTAAATTTTGTATTTGCTGCTTACTGTTTTGGGTAAATCTTTAGTATTTGCTGCAACTGTTTTGAGGTAAATTCGTAGTATTCTGCTGCCAACTGTTTTGGTGTAAAATCTTAGTATTTTGCTGCCAAACTGTTTTGAGTAAATCTTAGTATTTGCTGCTAAATGTTTTGGGTAAATCTTAGTATTTGCTGCCAACGGTTTTGGGTAAATCTTAGTATTTGCGGCCAACTGTTTTGGGTAAATCATTGTATTTGCTGCCAACTGTTTTGGGTAAATCTTAATTAATTGCTGCCAACTGTTTTGGGTAAATCTGAGTATTGCTGCCAACTGTTTTGGGTAAATCTTATTATTTTTGCTGCCCACTGTTTTGGGTAAATCTTAGTATTTGTTGCCAACGTTTTGGTTAAATCTTAGTATTTGCTGCCAACTGTTTTGGGTTAATCTTAGTATTTGCTGCCAACTGTTTTTGTGTAATCTTAGTAGTTTGCTGCCAACTTGTTGGGTTAAATCTTAGTATTTGCTTCGAAAACTGTTTTGGGTTAAATCTGTTTTGGGTAAATCGTAGTATTTGCTGCCAACTGTTTTGCGTAAATCTTAGTATTTGGCTGCCAACTGTTTTGGGTAAATCTTAGCATTTGCTGCCAACTGTTTTGGGTAAAATCTTAGTATTTGCTGCCAACTGTTTTTGGGGTAAATCTTAGTATTTGCTGCCAACTGTTTGGGGTAATCGTAGTATTTGCTGCCAACTGTTTTTGGGTAAATCTTGAGTATTTGCTGCCAACTGTTTGGTGTAAATTTTAGTATTTGCTGCCAACATGTTTTGGGTAAATCTTAGTATTTTTGCTGCCAACTGTTTTGGGTAAATTGTAGTATTTTTTGTGCCAACTGTTTTGGGTAAATCTTTGTATTTGCTGCCAACTGATTTGGGTAAATCTTTATTTGCTGGCAACTGTTTTGGGTAAATCTCTGTATTTGCTGCCAATGTTTTGGGTAAATCTCTGTATTTGCTGCCAACTGTTTTGGGTAAATTCTAGTATTTGCTGCAACTGTTTTGGGAAAATCTTAGTATTTGCTGCCAACTGTTTTGGGTAAATCTTAGTTATTTTGCTGCCACTGTTTTGGGTAAATCTTAGTATTTGTTGCCAACTGTTTTGGGTAAATCTTAATATTTGGCTGCTAACTGTTTTGGGTAAATCTTAGTTATTTTTGCGGCCAACTGTTTTGGGTAAATCTTAGCAATTTGCTGCCCAAACTGTTTGAGGTAAATCTTAAGTATATTGCTAGCTGACTGTTTTGACGGTAAATCTTAGTATGTTTGCTGCCAACTGTTTGGGTAAATCTTAGTATTTGCTGCCCAACTGTTTTGGTAAAATCTTAGTATTATGCTTGCCAACTGTTTGGGTAAATCTTAGTAAATTTGCCAACTGTTTTGGGTAAATTTTAGTATTTGCTGCCAACTGTTTTGGAATCTTAGTATTTGCTGCCAACTTGTTTGGGTAAATCTTAGTATTTGTACAACTGTTTTGGGTAAATCTTAGTATTTGCTGCCAACTGTTTTGAGTAAATCTTAGTATTTGCTGCCAACTGTTTTGGGTAAATCTTAGTATTTGCTGCCAACTGTTTTGGGTAAATCTTAGTATTTGCTGCCAACTGTTTTGGGTAAATCTTAGTATTTGCTGCCAACTGTTTTGGCTAAATCTTAGTATTTTGTGCCAACTGTTTTGGGTAAATCTTAGTATTTGGTGCCAACTGTTTTGAATAAATCTTAGTATTTGCTGCCAACTGTTTTGGGTAAATCTTAGTATTTGCTGCCAACTGTTTTTTGTAAATCTTATTTGCTGCCAACCGTTTTGGGTAAATCTTAGTAGTTGTGCCACTGTTTTGTGTAAATCTTAGTATTTGCTGCCAACTGTTTTTGGGTAAATCTTAGTATTTATCTTAGTATTTGCTGCAAACGGTTTTGGGTAAATCTTAGTAGTTTGCTGCCAACTGTTTTGCGTAAATCTTAGTATTTGCTGCCAACTGTTGTTGGGTAAATCTTAGTATTTGCTGATAGACAAAATGTTTTGGGGTAAATTCTTAGTATTTTGCTGCCAACTGTTTTGGCTAAATCTTATATTTGCTGTCAACTTGTTTTGGGTAAATCTTAGTATTTTGCTGCCAACTGTTTTTTAGGTAAATCTTAGTATTTGCTGCCAACTGTTTTGGGTAAATGTTAGTATTTGCTGCCAACTGTTTGGGTCAAATCTTAGTATTTGCTGAAAACTGTTTTGGGTAATTCTTAGCATTTGCTTGTCCAACTGTTTTGGGTTAAATGCTTAGTATTTGCTGCCGAACTGGTTTGGGTAATCTAGTACTTGTGCCATCGTTTTGCGTAAATTAGTATTTGGCTGCCAACTGTTTTGGGTCAAATCTTAGTATTTGCTGCCAACTGGTTTGGGTAAATCTTAGTATTTGCTGCCAACTGTTTTGGGTAAATCTTTGTATTTGCTGCCAACTTTTTTGGGTAAAAATCTTAGTATTTTGCTGCCAACTGTTTTGGGTAAATCTTAGTATTTGCTGCCAACTGTTTTGGGTAAATCTTAGTATTTGCTGCCAACTGTGTTGGGTAAATCTTAGTATTTGCTACCAACTCTGTTTGGGTAAATCCTCTCGAGTATTGCTGCCAACTGGTTTGGGTAAATCTTAGTATTTGCTGCCAACGGTTTTGGGTAAATCTTAGTATTTGCTACCAACTGTTTTGGGTAATAGTATATGCTGCCAACTGTTTTGGGTAAATCTTTGTATTATTTGCTGCCAACTGTTTGGGTAAATCTCTCAGTATTGCTGCCAAAACGTTTGAAGTTAACTTGAGTATATTGCTGCCAACTGTTTTAGTAAATCTTAGTATTTGCTGCCAACTGTCTTGGGTAAATCTTAATTTGCTGCCAACTGTTTTGAGTAAGTCTTAGTATTTGCTGCCAACTGTTTTGGGTAAATCTTAGTAATTGCTGCCAACTGTTTTGGGTAATCTTAGTATTTGCTGCCAACTGTTTTTGTTAAATCTTTGTATTTGCTGCCAACTGTTTTGGTAAATCTTAGATTTGCTGCCAACTGTATTGGGTAAATCTTCAGTATTTGCTGCCAACTGTTTGGGTAAATCTTAGTATTTGCTGCCACTGTTTTGGGTAAATCTTAGTATTTGCTGCCAACTGTTTTAGGTAAATCTTAGTATTTGCCTCCAACTGTTTTGGGTAAATCTTAGCATTTGCTGTCAATGTTTTGGGTAAATCTTAGATTTGCTGCCAACTGTTTTGGGTAAATCTTAGTATTTGCTGCCAACTGTTTGGGGTAAATCTTGTATTTGCTGCCAACTGTTTTTGGGTAAAATCTTAGTATTTGCAGCCAACTGTTTTGGGAAATTCTTGTTATTTGGGTAAATCTTAAGTATTTGCTGCTCAACTTTTTGGGTAAATCTTAGTATTTGCTGCCAACTCTTGGGTAAATCTTTGTATTTGCTGCCAACTGTTTTGGGTAAATCTTAGTATTTGCTGCCAACTGTTTTGGGTAAATCTTAGTATTTGCTGCCAACTGTTTTGGGTAAATCTTAGTATTTGCTGCCAACTGTTTTGGGTAAATCTTAGTATTTGCTGCCAACTGTTTTGGGTAAATCTTAGTATTTGCTGCCAACTGTTTTGGGTAAATCTTAGTATTTGCTGCCAACTGTTTTGGGTAAATCTTAGTATTTGCTGCCAACTGTTTTGGGTAAATCTTAGTATTTGCTGCCAACTGTTTTGGGTAAATTTTAGTATTTGCTGCCAACTGTTTTGGGTAAATCTTAGTATTTGCTTCTCCCAACTGTTTTGGGTAAATCTTGTATTTGCTTGCCAAACTGTTTGTAAATCTTAATTTGCTGCAATTGTTTTGGGTAAATCTTAGTAATTGCTGCCAACTGTTTTGGGTAAATCTTTAGTATTTGCTGCCAACTGTTTTTGGGTAAATCTAGTATTGCTGCCAACTGTTTGGGTAATCTTAGTTATTGCTGCCAACTGTTGGGTAAATCTTAAGTATTTGCTGCCAAATGTTTTGGGTAAATCTTAGTATTGCTGCCAACTGTTTTGGGTCAATCTTAGTTATATTGCTGCAAAATGTTTTGGGTAAATCTTAGTATTTACTGCCAACTGTTTTGGGTAAATTTTAGTATTTGCTGCAAATGTTTTTGGTAAATCTTAGTTTTTGCTG
Organism: Trachelipus rathkii; assembly: GCA_015478945.1. Taxonomy (NCBI): domain Eukaryota; kingdom Metazoa; phylum Arthropoda; class Malacostraca; order Isopoda; family Trachelipodidae; genus Trachelipus; species Trachelipus rathkii. Next base: position 10,013 of record JABUQX010034443.1, on the reverse strand, counting down.
CAATTGTTTTGGGTAAATCTTAGTATTTGCTGCCAACTGTTTTGGGTAAATCTTAGTATTTGCTGCCAACTGTTTTGGGTAAATCTTAGTATTTGCGGCCAACTGTTTTGGGTAAATCTTAGTATTTGCCGCCAACTGTTTTGGGTAAATATCATAGTATTTGCTGCCAACTGTTTTGGGTAATCTTAGTATATGCTGCCACCTGTTTTGGGTAATTTGCTGCCAACCGTTTTGGGTAAATCTTAGTATTTGCTGCAATTGTTTTGGTTAAATCTTAGTATTTGCTGCCAACTGTTTTGGGTAAATCTTAGTATTTGCTGCCAACTGTTTTGGGTAAATCTTAGTATTTGCTGCCAACTGTTTTGGGTAAATCTTAGTATTTGCTGCCAACTGTTTTGGGTAAATCTTAGTATTTGCGGCCAACTGTTTTGGGGTAAATCTTAGTTTTTGCTGCCAACTGTTTTGGGTAAATCCTTAGTATTTGCTGCCAACTGTTTTGGTAAATCTTTGTATTTGTGCCAACTTGTTTGGGTAAATCCTTAGTATTTGCTGCCAAGTGTTTTGGGTAAATCTAGTAATTGCTGCCAACTGTTTTGGGGAAATCTTAGTATTTGCTGCCAACTGTTCTGTTAGTCAGAATCTTTTTATTATGCTGCCAACTGTTTTGGGTAAATCTTTGTATTTGCTGCAACTCTTTTGGGTAAATCTTAGTATTTGCTGCCACTATTTTGGATAAATCTTAGTATTTGCTGCCAACTGTTTTGGGTTAATCTTAGTATTTGCTGCCAACTGTTTTGGGTTAAATCTTGTATTCTGCTGCCAACTGTTGTTGGGTAAATCTTTGTATTTGCTGCCAACTGTTTGGGGTAAATCTTAGTATTTGCTGCCAATTGTTGGGTAAATCTTAGTATTTGCTGCCAACTGTTTTGGGTAAATCTTAGTATTTGCTGCCAACTGTTTTGGGTAAATCTTAGTATTTGCTGCCAACTGTTTTGGGTAAATCTTAGTATTTGCGGCCAACTGTTTTGGGTAAATCTTTGTATTTGCTGCCAACTGTTTTTGGGTAAATCTTAGTATTTGCTGCCAACTGTTTTGCTGCCAACTGTTTTGGGTAAATCTTAGTATTTGCTGCCAACTGTTTTGGGTTAATCTTAGTATTTGCTGCCAACTGTTTTTGGGGTAAATCTTTGTATTGTGCCAACGTTTTGGGGTAAATCTTAGAATTTGCTGCCAACTGTTTTGGTTAAATCTTAGTATTTGCTGCCACCTGTTTTGGGTAAATCTTAGTATTTGCCGCAACTGTTTTTGGGTAAATCTTAGTATTGCTGCCAACTGTTTTGGGTAAATCTTAGTATTTGCTTTCAACTGTTTTGGTTTAATCTTAGTATTTGCTTGCTAACTGTTTTTGGAATAAATCTTAGATTTTGGCTGAAAGACTGTTTTTGGGTAAATCTTAGTATTTGCTGAAAACTGTTTTGGGTAAATCTTAGTATTTGTTGCCAACTGTTTTGGGTAAATCTATGTATTTGCTGCCAACTGTTTGGGGTAAATCTTAGTATTTGCTGCCAACTGTTTGGGTAAATCTTAGTATTTGCTGTCAACTGTTTTGGGTAAATCTTAGAATTTGCTGCCAACTGTTTTGGGTAATTCTTAGTATTTGCTGCCACTGTTTTGGGTAAATCTTAGTGTTTGCTGCCAACTGTTTTGGGTTAATCTTAGTTATTTGCTGCCAACTGTTTTGGTAAATCTTAGTATTTGCTGCCAACTGTTTTGGTAATCTTAGTATTTGCTGAAAACTGTTTTGGGTAATCATAGTATTTGCTGCCAACTGTTTGGGTAAATCTTAGTATATGCTGCCAACTGTTTTTGGGTAAATCTTAGTATTTTGCTGCCAACTGTTTGGGTAAATCTTAGTATTTGCTGCCACGTTTTGGGTAAATCTTAGTATTTGCTGCCAACTGTTTCGGGTAAATCTTAGTATTTGCTGCCAACTGTTTTGGGTAAATCTTAGTATTTGCCGCCAACTGTTTTGGGTAAATCATAGTATTTGCTGCCAACTGTTTTGGGTAAATCTTAGTATATGCTGCCAACTGTTTTGTCTTAGTATTTGCTGCCAACCGTTTTGGGTAAATCTTAGTTATTTTGCTGCAACTGTTTTCGGTAAATCTTAGTATTTGCTGCCAACTGTTTGGGTAAATCTTAGTATTTGCTGCCAAATTGTTTTTGGGTAAAAATCCTAGTTATTTGTACCAACTGTTTTGAGGTAATCTTTAGTATATTTGCTCCAATGTTTTGAGGTAAATTCTTAGTATTTGCGATGCAACTGTTTTGGGTAAATCTTCGTTATTTGCTGCCAACTGTTTTGGTAAATCTTAGTATTTGCTGCAAACTGTTTTGGGTAAATCTTAATATTTGCTGCCAACTGTTTTGGGTAATCTTAGTATTTGCGGCCAACTGTTTTGGGTAAATTCTAGTATTTTGTGCCAACTGTTTTGGGTAAAATATAAGTATTTGCTGCCAACTGTTTTAGGCAAATCTTTTTTATTTTGCTGCCAACACTGTTTTGGGTAAATCTTAATATTTGCTGCCAACTGTTTTGGGTAATCTTTGTATTTGCTGCCAACTATTTTGGGTTAAATCTTAGTATTTGCTGCCAACTGTTTTGGATAAATCTTAAGTATTTGCTGCCAACTGTTTTGGGTAAATCTTAGTATTTGCTGCCAACTGTGTTGGGTTAAATCTTTGTATTTGCTGCCAACTGTTTTGGGTAATCTTAGTATTTGCTGCCAACTATTTTGGGTAAATCTTAGTATTTGCTGCAACTGTTTTGGGTAACTTCTTAGTAATTTGCTGCTCAACTGTTTTTGTAAATCTTAGTATTCTGCAACTGTTTTTGAGTAACTCTTAGTATTTGCGCAACTGTTTTGGGATTAAATCTTAGTATTTTGCTGCCAACTGTTTTGGGTAAACTTATTTGCCGCCAACTGTTTTTGGTAAATTTTAGTATTTGCTGCCAACTGTTTTGTGTAAATCTTAGAATTTGCTGCCAACTGTTTTGGGTAAATTCTAATTATTTGCTGCCAACTGTTTTGGTAAATCTTTATATTTGCTTGCGAAACTGTTTTGGGTTAAATCTTAGTAATTTGTGCCAACTGTTTTGCGGTAAATCTTGGTATTTGCTGCCAAACTGTTTTGGGTAAATCTTAGTATTTGCTGCAAACTGTTTTGGGTAAATCTTAGTATCGTGCTTAACTTTTTGGGTAAATCTTAGTATTCGCTGCCAACTGTTTTGGGTAAATCTTAGTATTCTGCCAACTGTTTTGTGAAAATCTTAGTATTTGCTGCCAACGTTTTGGGTAAATCTTAGTTATTGCTGCTGCAAACTGTTTTGGGTAAATCTTAGTATTGGCTGCCAACTGTTTTGGGTAATCTTTGTATTTGCTGCCAACTGTTTTGGGAAAATCTTAGTATTTGCTGCCAACTGTTTTTGGGTAAATCTTAGGTATAATATAGATAGACTGTTTTGGGTAATTTTAGTATTTGCTGCCAACTGTTTTGGGTAATCTTTGTATTTGCTGCCAACTGTTTTGGGTTAATCTTGTATTTTGCTGCAACTGTTTGGGTAAATCTTAGCATTTGCTGCCAACTGTTTTGGGTAAATTCTTAGAATTTGCTGCCAACTGTTTTGGTTAAATCTTAGTATTTGCTGCAACTGTTTTGGGTACATCTTAGTATTTGCTGCCAATGTTTTGGGTAAATCTTAGTATTTGCTGCCAACTTGTTTGGGTAATCTTAGTCTTTGCTGCCAACTGTTTTGGGTAATTCTTAGTATTGCTGCCAACTGTTTTTGGGTAAATCTTAGTATTTGCTGCCAACTGTTTTGGTAAATCTTAGTATTTGCTGCCAACTGTTTTGGGTAAATCTTAGTATTTGCTGCAAACTGTTTTGGGTAAATCTTAGTATTTTGCTGCCAACTGTTTTGGGTAAATCTTAGTATTTGCTGCCAACTGTTTTGGGTAAATCTTAGTATTTGCTGCCAACTGTTTTGGGTAAATCTTAGTATTTTGCTGCCAACTGTTTTGGGTTAAATCTTAGTATTTGCTGGCAACTGTTTTGCGTAAATCTTAGTATTTTGCAGCCAACTGTTTTGGGTAACATCTTTTGTATTTGCTGCCCAACTTTTGGGTAAATCTTAGTATTTGCTGCCAACTGTTTTGGGTAAATCTTAGTATTTGCTGCCAACTGTTTTGGGTAAATCTTAGTATTTGCTGCCAACTGTTTTGGGTAAATCTTAGTATTTGCTGCCAACTGTTTTGGGTAAAATTTAGTTTTTGCTACCAACTGTTTTGGGTAAATCTTAAGTATTTTGCTGCCAAACTGTTATTAGGATAAATCTTAGTATTTGCTGCCAACTGTTTTGGGTAATCTTTGTATTTGCTGCCAACTGCTTTGGGTAAATCTTAGTATTTTGGCTGCAACTGATTTTGGGTTAAATCCTTAGTATGCTGCAACTCGTTTTGGGTAAATCTTGATATTGCTGCCCAACTGTTTTGGGTAAATTCTAGTATTTGCTGCCAACTGTTTGTGTTAAATCTTTAGTATTGCTTGCCAACTGTTTTTGGGTAAATCTTAGTATTTGCTGCCAACTCTGTTTTGGGTAAATCTTATTATTTGCTGCCAACTGTTTTGGGTAAAATTTAGTTTTTGCTACCAACTGTTTTGGGTAAATCTAGTATTTGTGAAAACTGTTTTGGGAGATTACTTAGTATTTGCTGCCAACTGTTTTGGGTAATCTTAGTATTTGCTGCCAAATGTTTTTGGGTAAATCTTAGTATTGGCTGCCAACTGTTTTGGGTAAAATCTTAGTATTTGCTGCCAAATGTTTTGGGTAAATCTTAGTTATTTGCCGCCAACTGTTTTGGGTAAATCATACTATTTGCTGCCAACTGTTTTGGGTAAATCTTACGTATATGCTGCCAACTGTTTTGGGTTAATCTTAGTATTTGCTGCCACCTGTTTGGGTATTAGTATTTGCTGCCAACTGTTTTGGGAAAATCTTAGTATTTGCTGCCAACTGTTTTTTGGTAAATCTTTGTATTTGCTGCCAACTGTTTTGGTTAATCTTAGTATTTGCTGCCAACTGTTTTGGGTAAATCTTAGTATTTGCTGCCAACTGTTTTGGGTAAATCTTAGTATTTGCTGCCACTTGTTTTGGGTAAATTTGAGTATTTGCTCAACTGTTTTCTGTAAATCTTAGTATTTGCTGCCAATTGTTTTGGGTAAATCTTAGTTGCTGCCAACTGTTTTGGGTAGATCTTAGTATTTGCTGCCAAGTGTTTTGGGTAAATCTTAGTATTTTGCTGCCAACTGTTTTGGTGGGTAAATTTTAGTATTTGCTGCTAACTGTTTTTTGGCGTAATCTTAAGTATTTTGGCTGCCAATGTTTTTGGGTAAATGATAAGTATTGTGCTGCCAACTGTTTATAGGCAATCTTTTTATTTGCTGCAACTGTTTGTAAATCTTCATGTATTTGCTGCAACTGTTTTGGAGAAACTTAGTATTTGCTGCCCAACTATTTCGGGTAATCTTAGTATTTGCCAACTGTTTTGGGTAAATCTTAGTTATTGCTGCCAACTGTTTTGGTAAATTCTTTAAGTATTTGCTGCCACACCTGTTTTGGGTAAACTTTGTATTTGCTGCAACTGTTTTGGTAAATCTTTGTATTTGCTGCCAACTATTTTGGGTAAATCTTAGTATTTGCTGCCAAACGGTTTTGGGTAAATCTTGTATTTGCTGCCAACTGTTTTTTGTAAATCTTAGTATTTGCTGCCAATTGTTTTGGGTTAAATCTTAGTATTTTGCTGCCAACTGTTTTGGGTAAATCTTAGTATTTGCTGCCAAATGTTTTGGGTAATTCTTAGTATTTGCTGCCAACTATTTTGGGTAAATCTTAGTATTTGCTGTCAACTGTTTTGGGTTAATCTTAGTATTTGCTGCCAACTGTTTTGGGTAAATCTTAGTATTTGCTGCCAACTGTTTTGGGTAAATCTTAGTATTTGCTGCCAACTGTTTTGGGTAAATCTTAGTATTCTGCTGCCAACTGTTTTGGGTAAATCTTAGTATTAGCTGCCAACTGTTTGGGTAAATCTTTAGTTATTTGCTGCCACGATGTTTTGAGGAATCTGATTTGCTGCCAACTCTTTTGGGTAAATCTTAGCATTTGCAACTGTTTTGGGTTAATCTTAGTATTTGCTGCCAAATGTTTTGTAAATCTTAGTATTTTGCTGCCAACTGTTTTGGGTTAATCTTAGTATTTGCTGCAAACTGTTTGGGAAAATCTTAGTATTTGCTGCCAACTGTTTTGGGTAAATCTTAGTATTTGCTGCCAAATGTTTTGGGTAAATCTTAGTATTTGCTGAAACTGTTTGGGCGTAAATCTTAGTATTGCTGCCAACTGTTTTGGTAAATCTTTAGTATTTGCTGCCAACTTTTTTGGGTAAATCTTGTATTTGCTGCCAACTGTTTTGGGTAATCTTTGTATTTGCTGCCAACTGTTTTTGGGTAAATCTTATATTTGCTGCCAACTGTTTCGGGTAAATCTTAGTATTTGCTGCCACTGTTTCTGGTAAAACTTAGTATTTGCTGGCAACTGTTTTGGGTAAATCTAAGTTTTTGCTGCCCAACTGCTTTTTGGGTAAATCTTAGTATATGCTGCACAACTGTTGTGTTGGGTAAATTGTATTTGCTGCGTTTTGGGTAAATCTTCAGTATTTTGCTGCAACTGTTTTGGGTAACATCTTAGTATTTGCTGCCAACTGTCTTGGGGTGAAAATCTTAGTATTTGCTGCCCACTGTTTTGGGTAAATCTTAGTATTGGCTACAACTGTTTTGGGTAATTTAGTATTTGCTGACAACTGTTTTGGGTAAATCTTAGTATTTGCTGCAACTGTTTTGGGTAAATATTAGTATTTGCTGCCAACTTTTTTGGGTAAATCTTAGTATTTGCTTTTAAAATTGCCCCCCAAAAAAAAAAAAACTGGTTTTTTTTTTTTTTTTAAAAATTTTTCTTTTAGAATTTTTTTTGGCTTTTTTGGCCAAACTTGTATTTTTGGGGGTTTTAAAATTTTTCCTTTTTTAAGGTATTTTTTTTTTTCATTTTGCAAAATTTGGTTTTTGAGGTGAAAATCTTAGTATTTGCTGCCACTGTTTTGGGAAATATAAGCTTGCTGCCAACTGTTTTAGGCAAATCTTTTTATTGCTGCCAACTGTTTTGGGTAACTTGTATTTGCTGCCAACTGTTTTGGGTAAATCTTAGTATTTGCGGCCAACTGTTTTGGGTAAATATTTGCTGCCAACTGTTTGGGGTAAATCTTAGTATTGCTGCCAACTGTTTTGGGGTTAATCTTAGTATTTGCTGCCAACTGTTTTGGGTAAATCTTTGTAATTTGCTTGCAACTGTTTTGGGTAATATCTTAGTATTGCTGCCAACTATATTTGGGTAATCTTGTATTTGCTGCCAAACTGTTTGGGTAAATCTTAGTATTTGCTGCCAACTGTTTTTGTTAAATCTAGTATTTGCTGCCAACTGTTTTTGAGTAATCTTGTATTTAGCTGCAACTGTTTTGGGTAAATCTTAGTAATTGCTGCCAACTGTTTTGGGTAAATCTTAGTATTTTCTTCAAACTGTTTGGGTAAATTTTTTTTTTTGCTGCCAACTGTTTTTGGTTAAATCTTAGTATTTGCTTCCAACTGTTTTGGGTAAATCTAATATTTGCCGCCAACTGTTTTGGGTAAATCTTAGTATTTGCTGCCAATGTTTTGGGTAAATCTTAGTATTTGCTGCCAACTGTTTTGGGTAAATCTTAGTATTTGCTGCCAACTGTTTTGGGTAAATCTTAGAATTTGCTGCCAACTGTTTTGGTTAAATCTTAGTATTTGCTGCCAACTGTTTTGGGTAAATCTTAGTATTTTGCTGCCAACTGTTTTGGGTAAATCTTAGTATTTGCTGCCAACTGTTTTGGGTAAATCTTCGTATTTGCTGCCAACTGTTTTGGGTAAATCTTAGTATTTGCTGCCAACTGTTTTGGGTAAATCTTAGTATTTGCTGCCAACTGTTTTGGGTAAATCTTAGTATTTGCTGCCAACTGTTTTGGGTAAATCTTAGTATTTGCTGCAAACTGTTTTGGGTAAATCTTAGTATTTGCTGCCAACTGTTTTGGTAAATCTTAGTAAATTTGCTGCCAACTGTTTTGGGGTAAATCTTAGTATTTGCTGCAAACTGTTTGGGGTAAATCTTAGTATTTGCTGCCAAACTGTTTTGGGTAAATTTTAGTATTTGCTGGCAACTGTTTTGGGTAAATCTTAGTATTGCTGCCAACTGTTTTGGGTAAATCTTAAGTATTTGCTGCCAACTGTTTTGGGTAATATCTTAGCATTTGCTGCCACTGTTTGGTATCTTAGATTTTGCCAACTGTTTTGGGTAACGTTAGTATTGCTGCCAACTGCTTTTGGGTAAAAATCTTAGCTATTTGCTGCCAACTGTTTTTTGTAAATCTTAGTATTTGCTGCCAACTGTTTTGGTAAATCTTAGTATTTGGGTTAATCTTAGTATTTGCTGCCAACTGTTTTGGGTAAATCTTTAGTATTTGCTGCCAACTGTTTTGGCTAAATCTTAGTATTTGCTGCCAAGTATTTGGGTAATATCTTTAGATTTGCTGCCAACTGTTTTTTGTAAATCTTAGTATTTGCTTCCAACTGTTTTGGGTAAATCTTAGTATTTTGCTGCAAGCTGTTTTGGGTTAAATCTAGTATTTGTTGCAACTGTTTTGGTAATCTTAGTATTTGTGCCAACTGTTTTGGGTAATCTTAGTATTTGCTGCCAACTAGTTTTGATAATCTTAGGATTATGCTGAAAACTGTTTTGGTTAATTCTTAGTATTTTTGCTGGAAACTGTTTTGGGTAAAATCTTAGTATTTGCTGCCTACTGTTTTGGGTAAATCTTTAGTATTTGCTGCCAACTGTTTGGGGTAAATCTTAGTATTTGCTCCAACTATTTTGGGTAAATCTTAGTACTTGCTGCCAACTGTTTTGGGTAAATCTTAGTATTTGCTGCAAACTGTTTTGGGTAAATCTTAGTATTTGCTGCCAACTGTTTTGGGTAAATCTTAGTATTTGCTGCCAACTGTTTTGGGTAAATCTTAGTATTTGCTGCCAACTGTTTTGGGTAAATCCTAGTATTTGCTGGCCAACTGTTTGGGGTAAATCTTAGTATTTGCTGCCAACTGTTTTGGGGAAATCTTAGTATTTGCTGCCAACTGTTTTGGGTAAATCTTAGTATTTTTGCTGCCAACTGTTTTGGGTAAATCTTAGTATTTGCTGCCAACTGTTTTGGGTAAATCTTAGTATTTGCTGCCAACTGTTTTGGGTAAATCTTAGTATTTGCTGCCAACTGTTTTGGGTAAATCTTAGTATTTGCTGCCAACTGTTTCGGGTAAATCTTAGTATTTGCTGCCAACTGTTTCGGGTAAATCTTAGTATTTGCCGCCAACTGTTTTGGGTAAATCATAGTATTTGCTGCCAACTGTTTTGGGTAAATCTTAGTATATGCTGCCAACTGTTTTGGGTAAATCTTTGTATTTGCTGCGTTTGGGTAAATCTCAGTATTTGCTGCCAACTGTTTTGCGTAAATCTTAGTATTTGCTGCCAACTTGTATTTGGGTAAATCTAGTATTGCTGCCATTGTTTTGGGTAAATCCTAGTATTTGCTACAACTGTTTTGGGTAAATCTTAGTATTGGCTGCCACTGTTTTGGGTAAATCTTAGTATTTGCTGCAAACTGTTTGGGCAAATCTTAGTTTTTGCTGCCAACTGTTTTTGGGTAAATCTTAGTATTTGCTGCCAACTGTTTTGGGTAGATCTTAGTATTTGCTGCCAACTGTTTTGGGTAAATCTTAGTATTTGCTACCAACTGTTATCTTAGTATTTGCTGCCCACTGTTTTGGGTAAATATAAG
>JABUQX010034442.1:32500-83048 GCA_015478945.1 Trachelipus rathkii | reverse complement strand
GTTTCAGAACTGTTATAGTAACATTGAGTTAAAATAAATTTTCTTTATAGTTACATCTACCATGAGTACTTTTCATTTTGTATATAAAGTTAACTATACCACTCAGGTACTTATTTCTTTATAATTTTGACACACAAATATCATTTGTTCATGACAGGGTGGGAAATAAAAATCGCGTTTTTTCAATCGTTCGTTTTTCAGGAATAACGATGTTTTTTCTATGTTATTTCGATTTTGTCATTTTTTTAGTTTTTTTCATTAAATGTATTAATAATATAGATAGGCGTATTATTGATCATTCAGCTAGAGTAAATTTTTCATTTTCATAATATACAGGTATCGCACTTGCAAATTAAAATCAAGACTATATCCTATTATGATTTTATAAAATGGCGAGAACTATCTCTTTTCTCTTTATATTTTTATATCAATTGTTTCGAATTACAATTTAACAGTAGGTTGTAGCCTGCATACTGCTGTTTGTAGGCTTCTACTTATTAATTTATTCCTATGTATTTTTACATTTTTGTATCATATAATCATATTTTTATAGATATTTACTTTTAAATTAATTAATGTATATTATATTTACATATGTGATTATGTAGTCTGGAATGTACAAAAACTTCATATAAGTGACTTATAGGGATGTCAAAATGAAATAATAAAATAAATGAAAATAAATTTATAGCTACCTAGATTGTAATGAGGAGGTAGGGAGTATTTCCATAAACTGCTTTTGAAATATCAGCTTTGATTCACTATAATCACTAGTACCGCACTCCCAAGAACTCCCAGTTCACTACTGGAGCTACTCTGTTGTTGACTACTATCAATGTCTCATTTAATCACTTTTTATGTTCTTTTTGTTTTTTTTTTTTATCACTGGGCTTCATATCGTGATCAGTCCACATTATTTTGATATGATCCTGATAAGTTCTGAATACTCAGTCGTAATGTAAGTAATCATGTGAGGATGACACGTGAATGAATAGAGCAGGGGCAGCTATACAGGACTCTTAAGCTTCTATATCTGAACCTTTCCTAAATCATTCTCTCATGTTGGCATAATATTCAAGTATTTCTTTTAGTTCTAGATTATTGCAACATAATAAAAAGATTTTCAAACGTGATAACATGAGAAAGTTGCTTTATATTTCATGCCGAGGCCTATTGAATCTTTTAATTTCATTTAAAAGTACAGTCACACGACTTTTTGCTTGTGGCATCTTTATTCTGATTAAATAATTTTTGATAAAAGTTCTGAAAGCTTGAACAAGGAATAGTCATTAGAATACAGTACAATACAAAAAATATTATTAATCCAAACTTCAAATCATGGAATAGATACCGAAACAAATTTGTTAAAAAAAAAAATTATTTGAACTACAATTAATAACGGTGAAATAAAAGGAAATTGGAAGCATAAAATATACTAATTAGAGCATATTTGCTATAAATTATAATATAATTGTTCAATACTTGTTTAAAATTAATAAAACTTAATTGGAAAAAACATGAAAAAAATACAAAATTTTTACTTGTTTTTTGCAGGCTGTTTTTTTCAATGAAAAAACCCAGTTTTTTTCGGGAAAAAGGCTGTTTTTTTCCTTTCCCAACCCTATTGATGAAATTTCTAGTTAAATCTATTCTTTAAAATAATATTTGTTTTAAATTCGGTATAAAAGACTTTATTATTGTAAAAGAACTATTATGAAAGTATTTTAGAATGATAAATGACTTGCTTGGTATTTCCTTACCTAATATGGACTTGATGCTGCGAGTTTTGAAGCATCATTTTGTAATTTTAATGAATTTTTTTACAGTTACTGATATTTTTCTAATTTTAATTATTTTTTTTCAGTCCATTATTTTAATTTCATTTTTTTTTTTCAGACGTTACTTGCAAAAGGATTTTGAAGAAAGATATACACTGAAATTAATAAAATAAAATGCTGCATTAAGCCTGAGATTTTAACGAGATTTTGGAAATTTTTATTAAACATGCTGAAAGTCGCCCTGCAAATTTACAATTTCGTTCCGTTAGATATTATTAGTTTTTCCCAGAGTAAACTGTATACGGATTGTAGATATTTTATCTATATACAAGTGTAATTTTATTAACTTAAGTGGCCATTATTCTCAGATTTCTCCCATGCTTCGTAAAAATCGAGCTATTAATTACCTCTATAGTTATTTTTAGGTTGATATAAATTATAAGTCCAAGAAGTTTAATCTATTGTGTATCATATGGAAACATTTTAATTAACATGAATACCATATGTGAAAACTGATTCAGTTTTTTTAGCATAGTCTGTGGAGGCATGTAATTTTTTTTGGCTCCATTGTATAAACTTCTTCTGATCTGACTGCAGCTCCAAGCATTGACTGTCTCAACTCTGGCTCTATTTATATATTCTTCTCCATTATTTACACTATATAGAATAATTTATTCTCTCGCCAAAACCATTTTAGGTGATTAAATTGAACATTTATAAATGATGTCTTTACTAATTTAGAATATAAGATTTGTTGGTAATATAGTTAATAACAATATTCACTTTCTATTGAATTTTTAATATAATTTACCTCTATATATTTCAAGAGAGTTGCTGTATATTTACTATAACTTTTTAGTTTTTTTAAAGCAAGAAAAATTATTATTATTCATGTAAGTTTAAAATATTCCTTCTTGTACTAAACGAACTCGGCTTAAACAGGTTATAAGTTATCTATACATTTATTCAAATTTTGTAATTTTTTTATTAATAAAAGTAAATTAAGGAAAGTAATTCCGGTTCCGACTATTCTTCCGAATTTAAAATAATTTCTTTGACTGTCTGAGCATATGTTATCATATTAATATTTAAAAGCAAAATTGCTTCTTTAAAATAAAACTTAATAAAATTCTCTCTTGAATACGATGTCTATTAGTCCGCAAGTCTTAATATATATTTTTAAAGCAGTTAATTCTTCTCAAAACATGGTCACTTTGACTAGGGGCCAGGCTGTAATTGTGTTATGCCGATCTTGCCAAAAATTTTAGGATACGCTAAGGGGTTTGCCTCTTTTAACTAGTTAACTTTGATTTCCGGGTTGATTTTCCATTTTTATCTAATACCTTATGGATTCTACTTTCTATTTTTAGAGGATTTTTAGGTGTTGTAAGGTCTTTTAATGGGTAGAGGTTGTCTTTTTTCAATTGTTTTTCTGTCATGCTCTGATTGGTGTCCCATTTTATATCTTGGTTATATGTAAATGTCCTGCCAGATGAAGTGCACAGGTGAATCAGGAGTGATTAAGATAATTTCCTTTTACCTAATATTTATTATCGTGTTTTAATATATTTTTAGGTTTATTAATCCCTTATTACCGTGGTTGTCACTTTAACTTCCTCACATCTTAATTCGCCCCACTTCCTTCCTTCCTTATCACCGTTCTCTCCATCCAACCACATACATCTTAACATTCTTAAATTTTATAATAAAACATCATAAATGATTTTCCGATAAGTCCTCATCCTACCCCACACTCGGATTTAACTGCCAACACCTACAGGTCATGCTATGTCCTTCTCCACCAACATATAAACCAATCATCTTTTCACTTTGATACCATTGCTACCTTAACGAGACTCTAGTATAACTTAGATGAAGTACCCTTGGTGTGTAAAGGAAAGTAATGGTACTTTACACACACACACATCCCTCTCTCACACAACACAATCAAATCAACCACCATGCTACCATTCTCATTTTCTCGTGACACCACCAAGCCACCTGTTATACCATCGCCTTGTTGATCATCTATCCAATCGCATTTAGGGATACACCGCAGACACAAATCAATCGAAGCTCGCTACTCATCCCATCCCAAAAAACATTCAAATTATCCCAGAAAAATCTCACTCTTATTAATACCGCCCTCAGATGGACCATATGTCACAACACACATACAATATTGACCTTTTCAAACTTAAATTTAACCATTTAGAATTCAAGTACTGCACCTCACACGGACAAGAATCTAGGGGATAGCCCTGTACCAAGACAGGGTACTTATCAGAATTGTGTCAAACTCCTTCGTCTTCCTCTCATTCCTTTCCACACCAGTACAACATATTTCACACCACACCAGCAACTCATCTTCACCGTTTCTTTTCCATCTTTGTTTCAGGCAAGCGAGCACTATCAATTGCTCATTTAAATATCATCCACAAACCCTTCCTCTTCCTGCATCGAATTTTTCTTTTACAGTATCCATGTACCCATACGATCATACATTTGTCGCCGAGAGAAGGCCGCTGTAACGGCATTCCGAGCCGACTCCGAGGCTGATTAGCATTTCTGCAAGATAAGCTGGTAGTGGGACAGCCAAGCGCCAACTACCACTGTCCTTTAATAGCCCTCCTACGACACGCAGGACATACATGTGGGCAATTCTTTCCTCCCCCACTTATATATAATACGTTGTATATTAGTAAATATATATATTATATTATATATATTATAATATATTATAATATATATAGTATATATAACTTAATATATATATATATATATACTATATATTTATATTATATATATATATATATATATATAATATATATATATATATATATATATATATTATATATATATATATATATATGCATATATATATAATATAAGTATATATATATATAGTCATCCTCACTTCTTCCCCCTAGAAGCTGGGGGGTCCGAAAGAAAAGCCGCAGCTTACTTCTCCTTTCTATACCTTTAGTGAGAACTCGTCGGGGTGCCAGAAATCCACCCTAGAGCTTCACCGGGACGAGGACGGAACCTCACATTGGCATCTTGTCAAAATGCCGGGTTCATCCCTTGGCCCGGGTGGCCAAACCATACTCCCCCTCACAAAACCCACCATTAACTCCTATTATGCCTTTCTTCTCACCTCTGCCAAACTCACATTTCTCATCTCAAGGCTTCCTTTACTGACTAAATCCACTTTTTCTTCTGTCTCCCAGCCTGTCATTCATATATATTATATATATATATTATATATATATATATACTATTATATATATATATATATATATATATATAATATATATATTATATATATATATTTATATATATATATTATATATATATATATATATATATATATAATATATTAATATATATATATATAATATACTATATATATATATAAATAATATATTAATATAATTATATATATATATATATATTTAAAAAATAGAGAATATATTTGAGAATTTAGGAGGAGCTATTCCAGCAGAAGAAGTACCTCCTACTGATGAGTCATCTCCAGGAGTTAAGAAAGAAGAGTGTCCTAAAATGGAAGAATCCACTCCAGTAGAAGAGTCTGAAGAAAGTGAAGTTGAACTTGATAATTCAGGGGTCATAGGTAAGCGCTATTCATGCAAAGCATGGTCACTCTTGAGTTTAAACTCAAGTATATAGTTTTTGCGCTATTGTATATTACAATATCTCATAAATTACATTGGCGTGAAATATAATATTGAAGTTGTCACAGATTAAAGAAGGAAAATTGGGAGTGCTAATGAGGGTAAAAATAACACTAGCCTATTTCCTATTTTGCTAATCTATATACTATACTTAAATTAGAACTAAGAGAAAAACTTATCATGACAACTACCTTTAAATGTTAATCCTCGAAGCTGGACTTTTCTTCTAATAATTACTTTCTTTTAAATTTGATATTATTTGTTGGGGAGGTTTGATGTATCAAAAATGATGTATTTGGAGTTTAAAAGCACAAGCAATACAAGAAATTTTGTTGTACGTGTATTTTATTAATCACTAGGAATACATTTACACACTCACTCATCGGGAGCAGTTACACCTTTCTTAATGGTTAGTAATTAGAAGAAATTTTTTTTTTAATTTGTTTGTTAAAAAATTTAAAATCTTCAAGCAATATTTAGCAGCATTCTTCAAATTCAGGGAGGAAAAATAAAATGAACTCTAGGAGAAAAAAAAGAGAGATGCAAACATACAGAGATTAGAAAAAATAAGTTTTTTTTTTATCAGGCATACATAAATTAAATATATGTATCACAGTCATTTGAAAATACTCTCAGGTTCCTGAAAAGAATCTTCATCTTGGGACCTTTGCCCCTCTATAGTCTGTTGCTTTAGCAACTCATACTTTTTTTTAGGTGGTTCAATATTGAGAAAAAATATTTGGAATAGACAAAGCTCCAACCTTCTCATAATGTCATAGAGAGGTATAACAGTGAGATAATGCTACAATGTATGTAATTCTGGTTAGTACTACTATCATAAATTGTTAATTCAACCTAGACCATGGACCTTAGATTACTCGGTTAAATCGGTAGGTCTAAAACAAAAGTTTTTAGTCATATTTTGAACTACAAACACTCTCAAAATATTGGTGGTCTGTCAAGCATACTAGATAAACTTGAAGGGTGTTACTTAGACCGTGGTTATTTATTTTCCACACTTCAGACTGGTTCCGTAAATGTAGTTACTTACGTGATGATACAATATTGACGCATGAGTTAGAACATAACAATTCTAAAGGCACCCATCATATCAAATTGAATTAATACATCTATCAATCACCCAACGACTAGAAAGAGTATTAGATAAAGCCTATAACAAAAAGGCATTAACACCTGTATGAATTCATTACATTTTGTATGTCGATCCTTCATTAAGATTGTTACTCACAAGATCACTGGTCACTCCCAGTAAGCGTAAATTGTTTACAAGCATGTTTTATTGGGGTAGAACAAAAAATGTTTGTTATTGGAATCTTCTCAGAGGCCTCAAGTTACGTAAGAGTAGAAGAATTACATTTTCTCTATTAAAAGATGCAAGAGATTTATTCTAATGTTTTCCTAGTCTATTGGTGTGACAGCTATGAATACCTCGGTATAATGCTTCAATTTAGAACCGTAAGAGTGTAGTATATAAGAGATGTCCAGGAAACCCTTACCCATTCACACATGGTACGGTTGTGTGTAAAGTGCATATACGGAAGAAGCTGGTTGGGTGTTTGGTTCCGGGGTGTGTAAAGGTCTATCTGGTAACTGTATTGTATATAAGAAACTGTTAATCATGACTCTACTCAAATTTCTATCTAACGCTGCCCTCATCGGCCTCAATGGATCTACGATCCTGCCTAATAAAATATGCAGACTATCAACCCAAATATTGAGACGGCGTATAACTTTGATCGCAGAATATGTATGAAGCAGATTTAAGTGAAATAATTCTTATGCATCTGTTTCGAGAATATATTAGAGTCCCCGTCTGTGCCTTTTAGTAATTATTTTTTAATTTAATCTCAATATGAAGGATAAATATTAATGAAATAGTTCATTTATAGTGAAGCTATATATGGAAAGATTATAACTCATAAATATTGGCAAAGAATTATATATATTGACAATTTGGAAGTACTCGCATAAAAAAAAAGAGGTCATTAAAAAAGAAATTAAGCTAAGCACCATGAAACCATGGTATTGAAACAATGATGGAAGGAAAAAAATAAATTATTCGGTATTGGAGAAAAACGGGATCATCAATTCAATTAAGTCTCAGAGTATCAGGTTTTTACAATTCTCGTGTTACTGATGTTTCATGGGCGTTAAAACACAGATTAATGTTGGAGAGAACCAAGTCTTCACTAAACTGTGTAACATCAGTATATTTAAAGTAGATTTCTTTGGTTGGAATAAAACCTTAGAGACTTTGTATAGGAGTAAGAGGGACGTAACGTGTGTTAAATTACAGCATTTAATACATCTCTATTGGTATATCCTAGGAAAAGAAGGTCACGTTTAATCTATCTCTCGCGATATCTGCAAGCCTGGTTCCGTAAATGTTCAGTATACTCGGCATGTAGACTCAAATATAAAGACGAATTAATATATCGTTATTATCAAACCATATCTAAAGGATCTAATACGCTATAACCAACGATGGAAGAGTATGTGTCAAAAAATGACACCGCGAATTCATTACATTTTGTTTGCATGCCTTCTAAGATGTTTTAAGATCCTGGTATGGCATATGTTTATACAGATATTATAGGCCATCAGTACGTAGGGAATACTAGAGCCTCTTTGTTAAGAGTAGTTTCTTTTTCCTAAAGGTAAAAGAGTTAAAAGTTTTCCTAATGTTCACTAACTTACCTGAGTAAGACTAACTCGAGGGTTCGATTTCGTATTTATATAAGAGATGTAGAGGTAATCCATATCCATTCACAAGGTGGGACAGCAGTGTGTAAAGTACACATTAGAAGGAAGCTCCGTTAAATAATATAATGGAAAGAGAACAAGGTTTGGGTTCAAGAATGCAGAGGAAGTTATGGTTAGGTGGGATTTTTGCTTCGTTGTTCAGACGTGCTAACCCTTTGTTAAAAATCAGGAGGTAATTACCTCGCTAAAAAAGCAGCTAGGACAGGTATAGATACTTTCCAGGATATTATGGGGGGTATCGACCCGAACAGCTGTAAAACGACGACTAGCCGATGCTCTGATGAAATGTTAGATGATGTTAAAAGGGAAAAATACGATGTAAGATGACTGGTCAAGGTGTAGGTCGCTGTAAAAAACCTATAAAGAGAAATAGGAAAGGACCACTAAAGAAAAAGTGTATTGATTTGTTTTCCCTTTAATAACGATGATAAGTGGTAACTTTTTTTACATTAAACAGTGACAACTGTAACTACTTTTGTATATTAAGGAATGTTTAACAAATCTCTCCTCATTATTCGTCAGACGACTGTACCAGCAAGATGCATTTCCTCCATCCTTCTAGTCCTGATTGCTGTTAGAGTGAATTGGATCTCTTCTCAGTGAACCCTACACAGATTAGTGTGACGGTGAATCGAAAAACTTTATTAAGTATTAATCCACGTTCACGCAAATCACATAATACAAGATGTACTCTTTCGAATCAGTTATTCCGGGGTACTTGCGATCAATATCTTGACCCTTCGAATGTGTTTTATATCTGAAAACTAAGTTAGTAAACGAAGATGGTTCAGATCTCACAGGAACCGATCACATAGTATCCCACCGAGACAAGGTTGTTCCACTCTCAATACGGCTAGTAATCCTCTAAATTCAACTTGAAGAGTATTATATTTTTATAATGAAATCTAAATTTACTCAGTAGTGCTGAGACTACATGCCTTGCTCAGCAGTTTAACCTCTTATTCGTAACTGATTAAAGAGCGAAGTTATATTGAAAAGTAAGTTATATACATGAACTAGACCATTTATCCTTTTCTTCTAAGAGCATCGTCCACAATGTCGTCACGCTCTCTCAGGTTGCGTCTCACCACACACCTAACCCAATAGGCAAATGGTTAGCAGATTGAATTTTGAAATTGGCTGGGGTTGAAAAAGGAAGGGTATGTTAATTATGCTTACTTTACATATTTATATAATGATTTTGATAAGATTTTCGTAATATAGGCTTATCAGAAACCAAGACGCTTAGGCCTATAGAATCTAAAAATAACACGGAATGAAACTAGTTTTAATCACTGAGAGCGTCATTTTAATCAGTGTTCATAGGCAGACTTTCATCTCATAGATATATATCTATTTCTGTAACAGGTGGGCTACAAGACCTAGGGTATGGATTGAATAAAAACACTGATCCAGTGACGCCAACTACGCGTTATATCTCAAGAGTTAAAGATGCTAGATTCTCTTCTATCTCACTCACCTTTACCTGAATTTGCTCTTAATGTTAAAAGCGCTTTTTTAGCAACAACTACGACTACATAATAACCTTAGCTTCACGCTCATCTGTTAAAACATATTATCGACTGAGATACTCTCTCAATACATTATTTATTTACTACTGTAAAAAGTTGAAATATAATTCTATTCCTTCTATATTAAACATATGGGATTATATACAAATAAGATTGATAATCTTGCGTTTTTGTATCCAAAACAGCCGATAATAATTCTAATAATAGAAAGTTATTAAAATTTACAAGTTAAAATACTTACAAGCCTTTACATTTCATTGACTACCCAATATAAGGATTATTGGAGAATGCTTATATTTTTAAATATTAATACTCCTGACATTGATTTTTCTCTAATGTCGGCCTCAGGTGGCTACGAACAATTAGTGTGATACTCTTCCTTAATAAGCAAGATTTGCTGGCTGAAAAGATAAAGGCTGGCAAGAGCCGGCTCGAGGAATATTTTCCTGACTATGCACGCTATCAAACACCCCTCGATGCCACGGTGGAACCCGGCGAGGATCCAGAGGTTGTCCGGGGGGCTATCACGTTATACATAGTGAAGTTACTTTCATTATAGAGGCAGATTGGAAACGTTCATACGGTCTTCTTTAGTAGTAGTTATTAATATTGTGAAGCTAATTTTATTAAGATATGAAATTCTACACGGACTCTCCTCAATTTTATATGTTCCACGTCTATCTGTTTTATTGGACCGCATTTCGTGTCACCTTTGCGCAATACTGTATCATGCCCAGCGGATAACCTTGGGGTACATGTTGCTCGGAGTCTCTGAACCGCCTTATGACTAGAGATTAGAACACCTAGTATATGTCATCTTATCCTGCGCCGCATAAACGTGATAGTGTCTCTCACTGAACATGTTCTGGATCTTTGCTTAGCTGTGTGACATGGGAATGTCAGGACGTGTGGAATAATCAAATCTCAGACTATCTCAGTAAGAGGAAAGAATTAAAGGGTAATACTCGGTTATATTAGGATTTTGTAGTCTCTTAAATAATTAGGTACAAAGTTGACATACATACTCTACCTTTTCTCACCCACGACTGGAATCTCGGTATAGATAAGTACTCGTCGAGTGCTCGATCCTCGTGAGGACATTAATTCACGGGAAATCAAGATTTGCTCACGAAGAATTAGCAGGATCTGATTAACAGAGAGTTCGAAAAATAAATAAGAATTCTTGAAGATTATCTACATGATGAATGGAAGCAGCTTATAATACTCAAACGCCTTCCGGGACAACCTCTCGAAAGAAGGGATTTTTATACCGTAGTGTATTATGCGTGCGAAGATAGTTCATCGCATGCTCAAACTCTGCGGGAGAGTATACATGTCGCAACATCCTTAGAGCGTATACCCGGACGGTACCTTGCGGGGATCGGGCTTATCATTTCAACTACACATCTTTACTTGGCCATGGGGATCTCGATTCTCGCTCCGCAATGAGGACATTGGATGAGCGCTGGGCTGTCATCCCTGTACCCTAAGAGGTGAGGACCATAACAAACCATACAACTCCCATTGCTTACTCAATCTTCCACCGCCTAATTCCCACTTCGTGAACTCTTCTGGCCAATATATCCTGATATCTTTCCTGGTGCTCACTGCGTGTTGGTACCAAGATAACATTTCATTAGTGTCAAAACATCGGGTTTTTTAAAATTTCTAATCATTACTGTTCAACATATGGTCTAAGACTTCTCTCATATGTTCTAGCGTTATACAAACCTATCCAGTGGTCATAAATTCTCCATGTACGCGTCGCTTTCTTCGTACTTTTACCTGTCTCATCTGGATTCTTCTTCAGTATGTGTTTTTCTACAAAATCACATGAGTCTTCTTTTCATCAATCTCAACTCTATGTAAAATGACTATGTTTGACTTTTCGCTTAAACAAAAACCATAATTATATGTTAACAATTATGTAGTTTGCACTTATGTTCTCTAAAGGCCTTTAAAATAAAACACTTACGGTGACTTATATATATTCACTGCCTTTTTTATCCCTCTCAAAACGACGAGTCCTCTATCTACATATATGGACCAATATACTACACAATATATAGTCAAAAACAGTAATCTCGATTTTTGACATTCCAAAATATGTTTCAAATTAGGATGGTCGAATCTCAGGTAGGTTGAGAGGTGGGTATAGGCCGGCGGTTTTAGTCGTGTGCACACGCGCTGACGCGGTATCGATTGATTTGCTATTTCTCGTATACCTATTAACATGGGTTTTACATTTCCTCATTTATAGTATCCCTAGTATATTAAACTTCATTCTCACCATATAAGCATTCTGTGCCATCAATATAGAAATTTGGTCAATTGACCTGGTAACACTTAGAATTTCGGATAATCATGTTAAGTCACCAATTTAGCATCAATATTAGATCAACTCGATTGGACAGAAGGGGAGGAGGGGCTAGGAGAGGGCAGCTTTTGATTTACTGATTTACTGAATTTAGCGGTGTAATTGTTTCACAAAGACACGTAATGTTTTTTTGATCGGCCTTCGGGCGCGCACTGTATCGATTTTGGTTTCGGATGCGCGCTCGACGCGGTTGCGCCTGCAGCCATGCTTGCCAGGTGATTTCGCAGCGGGATTGCACTGGCTAGAGACCGGCCTAGCGTGGGCGCGCACACGCATCTGACCCTAGGAATTAGTAGACACAATCCGCCACATTGCCATGGAGAAAAAAAGAGAGGCTCTAAAACACCCATAGGTTGAGATCTACGTCCTTATCAAGACCGTATTTAATTTACATAAAACACCACAATATCCTCGATAGTTAATATAGCACAACAACTCATATAGTGAGCTATCCCACGGCACACTCTGACGTATCGGCGCGCGACATGTCAACCAGGTCCCTGGTTCCTCATGCCTACTCTGGAGCAGCTCTAACACAAACGCTATTCTTAATTAGTGAGCATTCTCAGACACTACCTTCCTCTACCTTTCCTTCCTAATTTCCACTATAACACTAATCTCATATAATCTTACACCTACCTCATCATTGCATCATCTCCAATTTTAATTCTTGTTACCGCTGCGTCATCCAACATTATACCGCTCTGTAGGCAGGACATATTCTCAAACCTCTCACGTATCACACTTAGGTGTGCCGACTGGCCCTAGACGGCTGGCTACGGATAACCTACTAGCCTACAAACTTATAATTGAGAAACTGATAGTACAGTATCTTTCCCCTTCACTCGCATATACAAACTCCCATCATCTTTTCTCTCTCAATCTAACAGAGTGGTTTAACTCCCTCAACATACTGATTAACTACATAAACCTCCTCTTCCTTTATGATATATATACTGGACCACTACCCCTACCAGAATCGTGCTGCTCGCCCGTACAGCTACCCGGAATAAGTTTAAAAGCCAACTTACTTATCGTCTCTAAGGAATTATCTTCAGTCCATCACATCTATGCAAACCAAGGAATCGCTTTCTCCGACTCAATGCTTACACAAACGATTTCCCTTACTGAGGGAAAATGCGTAATGGTTGGGTCAACTTCGCTCCCGAACTCTCTCGGTTAATAATAAAATTCAATTACCTTGAGAAATATCTGAAGTAACGAAGTACTGCATAAACTCCATTCACAATACCAGGACTCTATTATTCTATTTAATAATAATAATAATTACAATAATATACATAATTGGGTAGTAACTCCGATGGTGAAGAGCTGCGCTCCATGACACATCCCAGCCTTACTATCCGCGCGCGCTGTTTAATATTGATAAGCCCAACTCATTTTTCTCTACAAACCTCTTTGTACTATTCGTGACTTGTATCTACAGCTCATACACTGCTACTCACTCCGTAAACATCTAATAAACTTTTCTTATTTATGATTTTCAATCCATTCTATCGTCTCGCATCGAAAGGAGCTTGACCACCCCAAGACACCCACAAATAGTGGCATCAGCTTAAAACACGGCCTCAAATAGGAGGACTTTTCCGATATTTCGGTGAATTCCGACCCCCTCTAGATGTGGTATACGCCTTTGGTCACAATCCCCATCAAACCCCTTTAATAATAACGTTTCAATTCCTACCCTCTGTACTCTCTTTTGACTCATATACAATATCGCTTTTTGCTCTCTCAGGCAATGTGTGCTTTAATTAATCTCAATGTTAAAGCAATTTCTCGAATCCAGAACATATTATCTCCACAGTGTTACTCGACATATTCCTAAATGTATAGCACTCTTTAGATTTCCCTCTCTCCCATTATCGAAGATAAGCCGTGTGTCTAGTTGCCAGATCCCTTCTCTCGCAATCACTCTATTGGCAGTCGACCAAATACCGCATTTCTACATTATCAATTAACTAATTACCTATTACATATACTACCCCTTATTATTTCTTCATACCTTTACCACTTTATTAATATAAATATGATACTTATTTTTAATTTTAGTCCCTCACTCTCTAAATCCCTTATCGGATATATACTATTAATATCACCTCCTTAATTAAAACGTTTAATGTATACTAACTAATAATATACTTCCAAATTACACATAATCCAATTCACATCTCAGTACTCACTCTCAATTACTATTTGATTCATATTTTCTCACCTCAGTTATAATATATTTCTAATCTATGTTATTCCTAATCTATATCCATGCGTAATTTACCATTTCTTTCAACTTTTCTCATCATTACACCCTATAATTATACCTCCTCATCATATTTATCACTATTAGTAATGACTTATCTAATCCATCATAATATAAAATATATAAATTAGCCTATATTCTATATATATCTCATTGTACACCATTCAATAAACTCACATATCCATACACATTCACCATCACTTATCTATCATTACTGCTCAATAATTATTTATATACAGATTTTCATAAGTGTTATCTTATCCACTAACTCCTCACCTCACATACCGTTTCATCAGTTACGAATATATAAGCTAACCATTCTACCTATATTCATTATTTCTAAGCAGATTTCCCTTAATCTATTATAATCATTCTTATAATCATGTTACTAGTCGCTTCCTTACACAGTATAGTGATCTATTTCCTATTCCTCACTTATGTATAATAGTCTATACTCACAATTCTATCCTTATACCTATTTCTCCATATAAAATAAAACATGTTATCTCATTAGAGCTCTCAATTATTTCTTCTCGTGTATGCCACTCTTTTAATATTCTTATATTCACTCTACTATTATTATAATATATAATATATTTCCATATACATCTATTTCTTATATTTGTAAAACTATTATTCATACAATACTAGGTGCATTATTATTTAGTTAACTAATTTCAACCTAATCGACTTATATTGTTTTTATACTTTTATTATAACCTAGTACTTTTTAATTCTACCTCCTTTTACATATTATTCACACCTCAACTTCACATTTATTTGATCAATTTATACATTATACTTATTACATATACTATATCTTTATACTTTAAGCATATACATTACCTACCTTACTATGGTTCACTTATTTATGTATACTGTATACAGATAATCAAACATCAATTAATTAACTCTGGCTTGTTTGATACAGATGCCGGCAGGCCCCGTGTATTCGCTCTCACAGGCCATATCTTTGGCAAGTCTGGCTTAGGAACATTTCAGACTATATTTAGAATTAATTTCCGTGTTTTTATGCTTAATATAGCTATTGAAAGTGCATGCTACGTTAAAATACTATATATAGATATATCACTTATTTTAACCTTGCTTCACTCTTAACTTATCTTCACTCTATTAATTATTCTAACCACTTCCTTTCCTAAAATTTTATCACCTATCTATCTCCATACTCCTAATTACCAAGCCTCATAACCACTAATACATTAATAATATTTTATACTAATATAAAACAAATATACATAATAGATCCTGGATTAATCCCATATATTTCCTAATCCCTTGCTCAATCCGTGAACTTTAAACTTTTTAACCGGACACATACTATATTTATCAACATCTCCTATTTATCTAACCATAGCACATAATAAATCAATCATTATACTATTTACACTTCTAAGTAATTACCATCTTCTACCTACACCATACATCTTATGAGTATATATATATATATATATATAATATATATATATATATTACTGGTATATATATATATATTATACTTTATGAGAATATTACCTTATATATGTATATATAATATATATTATTAATAAGATAATATATAATTATCTACACATCATCAACTCCATTACTTCATCTATAAATAAATTTAGGGAGAGGTGGTTGTGTATATAAGTCCTACACCGATGTGCTTATAGTGACTTTAGTAATATGTTTTAACAAGTGCGGTGAATATATAATATATATATAAGTATATAGTAATTTTATTATAACTGTTAAAGTAATAGTAGTAGTAGTATATATATAATATATAGGTATATATAGTTGATATATAGTATATATATACTATATAAGGTATATCATACATTATATATTATATATAATGTACTGATATAATAGTATATATATAATATATATTATATATATATATATATATATATATATATATATATATATAATATTATATATATATATATATATATATATGTATTTATATAATATTATATATATATATATATATATGTGCTTGTGAATGTTGTGAGTGAGAGATGAATTTCAGTAGGTAGGTTATAGTTATATGAATGAAGAGGGAGTATGACGATTGTTAGTAATGTAATAGTTGAATGGAATCATATAACTAAATAATTGTATAAAGGTATTTAGTAGTAATTATATACTTATAAAATATTATATAATTAATATTATTATAATTAATTATTATATATATTAATATATAATTAATTATATATATAGTATATATTAATATATATATATTATATAATATATTATTAATTTATATATATATATATTATATAATATATTATATAATTAATATTATATATATAATTATTAATATATAATATATATATTAATATAATATATTAATATATATATTATATTATATATAATATATATTATTAATATTATATATATATATAATATATAAGTCTTGAGATGAATGTACTATAATATACATATATATATATATATATATATAGTATAGTTAAATATCTGTGGTTGTAAATCATAGCCTTTCATGTAAAAGTGATGTATGGAGTGGAAGAGTAAGTTATTA
Source organism: Trachelipus rathkii (assembly GCA_015478945.1). Classification (NCBI taxonomy): domain Eukaryota; kingdom Metazoa; phylum Arthropoda; class Malacostraca; order Isopoda; family Trachelipodidae; genus Trachelipus; species Trachelipus rathkii. The sequence continues at coordinate 66,053 of JABUQX010034442.1, read as the reverse complement.
CTATTTCATGGGTATATGGTAAATCTGTAAATTGATTTATAGTATTTTTGTAATATGGTATAAGGTGTAAGTTAATAATAGAGCTATACAGATATTATGTAGTATATATAGTTATATTGGGCTTTTATACATGAGATCATGCATGAAGTCACGTGCACAAGGTTTTGATATAGTATATGTAGAGTATAGCCCTCTAGAACCGTGATATAATATTACTCTATATATCGATAATATATATTTGGATAAGATGTCTAGGAGCTGTGGTGAGTAATAGGTCTATAGTATATATATAATTCTTGACATAAAGTATAAAAAAGATGTCTTAGTATTCCTCTAAGTAAGTCATATCAGTCAAGTACAAAATTTCTATCTCTTTTACATGAAATAATTTGCTTATGTATATATATATATTCTTTTTAGTGGTATGATAATCCAAGACTTATAAAAAGGTATATTATTTATTTATCTATATTATATATTACTTTATACTTAATACTAAAGTTTTAATCTATCCTTTTAAAGTAAAATATAACACTCGTATATCTTATCCTATCCTTATCTGTTCGCAACTGTATGTAATCCTAAAGACATTAAACAAACATTGTTACTTGGATATTAATACTTTGCAATTTGATAGGATAAATTAACGAAATTATACAATGTGATGTGATGGCTTGACAAGTTGACATGCTGATGGTTTGACAAGTTGACATGCTAAGTATATTTCGACAAATAATGTGATTAAATAAATAGATGAGTTACATCTATCGAACCACCTTTTAATTAATTTGAGGGGTCTCTTATTATAAATACTATAATGTTTTATACGTGAATCTCCTTTAAAAATAAAATAGCTGACAATTTATAACCCTTATTACTAATCCAAGATAACATTGTAGTAAGGTACAATTGTTACAAAAGTAATAAAGTTTAAGCAAATGTCTGATTCAGTGAATAAAACCTTTTTTTATTCATAAAACTCAGACTTAAAGTGGTATAGATTTAGTACTATTTTTACTCTAGTAATGTCAAGTTAAATACTTATGTTTTGCAAGTAAACATCGTGTAAAATAATTTTTAAAAAGAAATTCAATTAATATATATTTAGATCAATATAATATACTCGTAAAGGTGAAAAAATATTAAGCGATATATAGTTTGAGATAATTTTAATAGTGATTTTTTTTGCTCAAATGAACCAGTGAGGGATTTTATAAAAACTACACTTGAGTTTGTGAAGATCTCATGAGCTTTGTGAAAACTTGTATTAGTCTCCCTTTATGACTCGGGTGAGTAAATAATATAATAATTAGTGATAAATGTATTCTTATAAAATGAATGACGTTGGAAGTGCATAAATTAAAAAAGTACATACTTAATAAAATATTGCATTTAAGGTATAACGTCTTATTTCGTATTATCAAGTAAAATAAATAATGGTATATAATTTGAGTCTTGTGCAATTATACTAAGGGCAAAAAGCTATAAATTAGTTTATAACTCCTTAATACTATTTACAATAATATTATTATATTGGTAAATAGGTTATTGATTTTAAAAATTGGAAATTGCTATTATAAAACGTCTATATATATAAATACGTATAAATAATTAATTACATGTTTATTTTAAGTAAATTCGCTAATACCATTTATTTGCCTTATAAATTATCAAAGAAGGACAAGGTAAAATTGATAATGTATTTTTAAATATAAGAATTTATATATATATATAGTAATTGGCTTAGTTACGGATAACACATCAAACATTAATTAAATCAAACATGATCAGTACGATTAAAAATTAAATAAGGACAATGAGCGTGAGGAATAGGAAGCTGGTAAATGTGATACTGTTTTATTGAATGTCAAAACGAACAAATAGTTGTTTTTAGAATAAAACTTGATAAAAACTATTGTAAAAAGACTTATTTGATCCGATTGACTTTATCTAATCAATTGCCACATTGAGGTTATTATATATATATAGTATATATATATATATATATATAATAATATATATATATATATATGTTATGGATAAGTGCTATTACTATTCAAGTTATATCAGTGTGCTAGTGGTTACTCTCCGCTAAATACGTAATCAATATATACAGCCAAAATAACCATTTTATATAAGCAAGGCGAGACTAAATTAGCAAAAAGCAGCCACGTTACCCCAATAATAATTTATTAAATGGAAGTTCATAATAAGCTATATAGTATCAAGCTGGGATATAATGAGTAGTGAACGTAGAATAAATTAGGTACAATATCTTATTAGATCTAAATAGAGACTAAATATAAGTATATAAGGGTGTAATAGCTTACAATTATGTCTTTATATTTAGCTTACGAATATATATGAGTACTTTTTTGCACACTAATAAAATAAATAGGGTAAGATAACTATATAAATATATATTAAGTACATTTAATATGGTGACTGTCATAGTATACCTAACTTTACTCTCGTCTCGGGAATGGGGTTATCAGTGGTAGAAACAAAACTCATTGATTAAATAACTCCACTATAAAGAAATATATTAAATAACCACCATCCTCACGTATAAACCATATAAAATATAAATTATACAATCTTATTGAATAAGGTATATTATAGTTGAAAAAGCAATCATTGTAACAATTAAAATTTATACGTTACCATGTATGTACGATCATGTAGCAGTGTCAACTTCCATGCACTCTTGTACTCAAATATGACATGCTACTTTAAAAAATAAAGTAAGGCTCTGATGTTAAGGCGACTCTTAAGGCTTGAAAACATGGATTATAGCGTAGCGGAATATAGATGGTAAAAAGGGAAGGGATAATTTTTCGATATTTTGTGTCATTTTGTGCCTTTTTTACAATAACGTAAGATTTTAATGCATGGAAGTTTGAGTTTCAGATAGGTGGTGTCAAATTTAGCACAAAATCGTAAGGAATGCTTACCATGATGTATTATAAATTTTCTTCATTTATATATATTCCGTAAAGGACGATTAGCTATTTCACGTGCAATGCCGAATTTAGAATGTGATTGCAGAAAAAAGTAAACAAAATAAATTTCGGCAGGAAGCACTTTTGAGTTAATTTTTATTTTATTTTTAATAGTAAAATAAAATTTTATACTGTTAAGTTTTCATGAAATATTTGACTCGGGTTAAAAAAATAAGATTGTGCAAAAGATTTTGTAATTGATATTCATTATTTGGTTTTGGATAACTATTAATTGAAATGAATTTTATTCGAATTGATAATGATAAAAGGACGTTCTAACTTCTAAACCCTCTTTGAATTGATGATGTAATTCATTCACATGGATAAAAAATCAGACATAATAATAAATTACCTATATATTTCTTTCCAAAGGATTGTTTGAACCTTCACCACTCCAATAGTTGATCACTGTTTATTTTGTAATTATTAAACTATGTTTGGATTAATTTTTTATTTACTGCTTATATCGAATTTAACTCCTGAATGCTGAGCATCGGCATCTCTACAAGGACGATTCCATAAAACAAAAAATTTGGTGATTGTACAACAAAAGTCGTCAACCTCGTAAGCTGTCGGTCGATTCTCATTTTTGTATAAGAAATAATCTTGCTAAAATTAGGTATATTGCATTTCTTTTCACTTCGTTGGTGTAAAGGTACAAGATGTAACAAAACACTCGAAAGAATTGCTATAATTATATTGAATCACCGTAGTTTCTGGTAAATGTTTTGAAAACAAATGGGCCTTATAAGGAAGAAGAATTTTAACGGTTTGAAAGGCATAAGAAGAATTTCTGATAGACGACAGCTGGAGTCTCCATTCTATACCATATTCGTGTTTGGTTGGCGAGAGAATATTGAGGGTTGTACTATGCTTTGCTCCACTTATAAAAATATTATTAATCATCGAATTAATCAAGGAAATAACCTAATAAATGTGTTTATATTACTGTCGTAATCTCGTATGGCATTCCCATTTCATTTTTGCAAAAAACTATCAAAATTTATTCATTTGTCAGGCCTGAATTTAAGAAAACACTTAAATGTAATACACTACACTATTATTGCAAAGAAACTCTCTGGATATTTATACTATCATTCATTTTTAACTTTTACTCATCTTCAAATCTTCGACAGAAGCCGTAGGGGCCAAATGTAGTGCTGATGTCGCGTATTTAATTATGTATGGACTTACCTGAAATTACAAGTATCTCCTTCAAAAGTATGACCCTTGGTGGTACACCCAGAGTCAAAAATAGGGTTTCCACATTTATATCACTGCTTCATAAGCATAGTTAACCGGAAGTCATTTTCCTGAAGTTGTTTATGGTATAGACGTGTTAACGGAAGTATTTTTCGTTTTCTATATGTCCCAAAATGAGTGACCCTTCAACTAGTCATTTTCAAACTTAGAGAAGAGGTAGATAATCCCGCACGGAGTCTCCACGATTCTGAGCTGTATGGAGGAGTGAAAGTACTTGAATTGTTTTTCCTTCGCCGGAAATTTTATAATTGAAAGGCGCAGTGTGAGATGTCCGCGTTATCGTGGTGCAGACCCAATCGGACCTGCTAAGATGCGCTGCTTCTAGATATTTTCGCTGAGCTCTGTTTCGAAGGATTCTTTCCACGACATTTTTTACGTATTAAGAATGGATACAAGTGAGATTAACTGTGCTGTCCTTGATAGGGTATATCAATTTCGCGAGTGGTGCCCATAAAAACCACGAGACTGTCAGAAAAATTTAAACAATTAATCAGGGTTTTCACCTATGTGATCTTGCCTGGGCTCATACGTTCTTTCTTCGTACGAGGAGGACGGAGATTTTTTTCGTGTTGCCATCCGCACTTTGCCGCTTTGCGATCTTCAGGATGTGTTACTGAAAAGACCCATTGATTCATCGGCCTGTTATAACTGTGATTCATATAAAAAAAATTCTGTCTACTTGGCTTAGTACCTACTTACAACTAGATTGTTACAACTTTAGTCGTTAGGATCTCTGGTGTAAGCGAAGAGTATTTATTAATTTTTCTTTACGTGGCACGTTGCTAGTCTATGGAATAGAAAGTAGCCTAAAACTCAAGATTATCAAGTAAAAAACATACGATAACGGAAGAGAAAAGAGGAATACTAAAGCGAATCTTTATAATACCGAGTCTTCTTACTATTTCATGTGTTTTCATTATTCAAATTTTAGGTTTTCTCAGTGTACACCTTATTTGAAAAGCTAGTGACAATTTGACTTTATATTAAGTCTAGTTTTAGAAATGCGCAGTGACCTATTATAAGTTTGTTTGTTTTTTTTTACCTTAGATATTCTTTTACCCTTTAATGAAGATTTGATCACAGTTTCTCTGAAAATTGTATAGGGGATTAGCTAAGTTAAATTTCTTTTTCTTTTGGCTGCTGCTGTTGCCTTGATCAGAGGAGGTTGTGTTCTGACTGTTTGGCAATAGCAGAGTTCCTTTGATTCTAATTAATATAATAACTGTAATGAAAATAAACAGTAAATAGAGCACAGGAGGTGTCAAACTCATTTACCGTGGAAGTGCCACACTGACTACAAATCAGTCCGCAGTGCCGCCAATAATATATAATAAATATATATATATAGTATATATATATATATTATTATTATATATATATTTATATTATATATTATATATTATATATAATTTAATTGGGTAATTATTTTCCAATAACTGGCCGTCTAAACAATTTTTATAAGAAAATCACAGCATGACTCTAAAAAAAATAAGTAATGGAAAGAATTAAAAAAAATTTAATTGTCTTCTCATCTCTCTAGGAAAAAAAGTTACAAACACTCAAAGTTGTAAAAATAGCAAGAGGAGGATTTAAAAGATTGTGTAGAGAAATTCACAGGACATACTTTCCTAATAAAAAATAATAATGGAAGAAATAATGGAAAACGAAAATCGGCAGTTAGGAAAAAAAGTTACAGCCCGCGAAAGTTTATAAATTTCCAGTAGGAGACTTTTTTTTCTAGTGGTATAATAAAATTAGGTGGACTTCGTCTCGTTTTAGGGCCATGCCTTAATTCAGGTAGATAGATTTGTAATCGATCTACATAGTTTTCTCTGTGCTTTACCTAACAAAAACTATTCATAACCTGACTGTAGGAGGGCCTGAATGAGACCTAAACTGATCGATCAATATGAAAGTCTATGTGATTTTCTAACAACTTTGAGATGCTGGAAACTTTTTTTCCTAAAGAAAGAAGAGCGACAAATAATTTTTTATTCTTATACTATTTTTTTTAGAGTATATTGTGTGATTTTTATAAAAATCTGTTAGAGGCCCTTTTTGTAAACAATTACTAATTGATTATAATTTGACAAGTTCAAATAAATTATTCTTGAATTTTTTAAATTGTTGTGGTCGGCTGGGCCGCATGGGAAAGCTTGATGGGCCGTATGCGGCCCATGGGCCGTATGCGGCCCATGGGCCACGGTTGTTGACACTCCTATAGAAGCAAATCACTTCCATCACCGTTTTATGAAAATTAAGCCATAGACTATAGTGCTTTGTGTATTTGCTTGATAGATGTTTGTACAGATGACTGGAAAACGGCATATGTTGTGCCTATTTATAAGAAAGGTAGTAGGAAGATTTGGGAAATTATAGGCCAGTTAGCTTAACATCTTCTGGTTGTAAAGGTTCTGGAAAAGTTAATGAAAGGTTATATAAGAGAAATAATTTAGAAGATAACCAAGGTATTGTATGACTCCCAGCACAGTTTCAGAAGGGCAGAGGTCATGTCAGACAACCTTTTAGAATTATGGATATATATCTGACGCATTAGTAATACTTTAGCTGAGGTAAATAAACTTTACGTAACTATTACATTAAAACTAATATAATTTCAAAAATGTATCAAAAAATTCTTGAAATCTAATTACCACTAGTGTTATAATAAATGGATATTTATTTTAAATTTTAATAAGAAGTTGGAAAAATACTGTAAAACTTTTTATAGTTTTTTTCGGTACGTTTTCACGACCTATTGATACCTCGATATTATTAATTATCGTATTATAAATTTGTTTATGAATCAATTGTATACGATTTCTTCTCGTCCTTAGATAAACCGCATTTAAAAAGGGTATTTTTAAGAGAAAAATATTGAAAACAAATTTCAAATTCGATGCATAAATACAAATGATATATATATATATATATATATACATACATATATTACATACATATATATATACACTAACATACGTAACGCTGTAAACAAGCGAAACCACACATTTTAGACCGAAAAATTTTCTGTCAAAAAAATTTCCTAAGTTTCAGAAAAGTAAGTACATGCAGCTCAATATGGATTATATTGGCTTCAAAAATCCTAGTGGGAGTAGGAGTGAAAATATTTTAACGTTAATAACTTATCATATATTAAGGACTTTGATGTAGTTATATCTAAAATAATTTTATCTTTTCCTTGATCCACACCAATATAGCGTCGGGCGGAGTGAATGGGCCACTTTACGGAGTAATAACCTGTCCCCCCCCTTCCTAATCACTTTTTAGAATTTTTTTTTTCTCTGAAATCCAAGCCCATGCCGTTATCCCTAAGGCCAAAATTTTAAATTGGATTCTATTACTAATACTTATATTAAAGTTTATCAGTAAGCTCAACTTAGGTTCATTCATAATTACATTTTCAGAAGCAGTGCTTTTTGTTTAGGAATTGGAAGTTTAGAGATTTTAGTTAAAAGCCACGGCCACGGCTATCAGGACCTGTCAAGTCAACTACAAAACATTGCTATGAATCAAAAAGACTAGGGATTGTCATTGTTGTAATAAAGAATACAATTGTTTAGTCAAAATTTGATATAAGTATGATACAAAACATACATCGATTAATGAACATAAGTTATGTAAAATGAGATTAACATACCTGAATAATAAAAACGAATGTTCGTAATATATTATTATAAAATCATTAAAGCGGAATTAAGTTTTGAAATGTGAATGAGTCACACTAACAATCTTGGCAGATATAATTAACGTATACTTTCCAAAGTTTGTATCTCGACGCGGCGCCTGAGATAACGAGACAAAGAGATCCATCGCTCGATACACCTTCCACAGTTGAACCAGCTGCACTATCATCCATACTTTCTATATGTCCAATCCATCTTAATACAACACAATTCGCCTTATTCTTCTCATTATGCGCACTACCTCCCTTTCGGTCAACTCTCATAACATTCGTTTTGTTTCAAATTCTCACACCTAACACACCTCAAAGATTGTTTCAATTCTGAACACATTCCACCTTAGATCTAAACCTGCTATTTAATACCATAATTTTACTACAATACATTAACACTAAAAGCAGCAGCATGTAAAACCGTACCTCACTTAAAACAGTCCAATTTGTATTCAGTAAGAATCTAATTACACCAGCCACTTTCCTGCCATTCACAACTTACCTACTACACACTGCATTATCTGTTCCCTTTTCATCCAACATATATCCTAAGTATTTAAACTCGGATAATTGTTCCAATTAATCACCATTCAAGATGATTTCACACCCCGTGGTCTCTCCTCACTCGCTACCATTGACCTTACTTCTTATCTACATTTATATTTTCAAACCCCCCCTTTTTACACACCCTGCCAAGCCCCTCTACCAATCCTTTTAAACTCTATTTAGACTCGCCGACACAAAACCAAATCAAGCAAGCAATAAGCAGGGCACCTCTCCACTCTCTCTTTTTTCATCATACTAGCACCTTCCCCTACCACCCCTACCTCTTAATTCTTTCATCCCCCACCCATATTACAAATTAATATAACCAAGGAGACAATAACACATCCCTGCCTCTCCAATATTAATTATTAAACCATTCACTTTAAACTCCATTAATTCTTATACACCCCTCAATATCATCATACATACTTTTGTTTTTAATTCAAAAGCCTATCACTAGCACCTGCCACAGATCTTCCTTTTAGTTTAATTCTTGCATAGCCTGTGCTGGGTAAAGTCCATATTAAAAAAATGGGTTGATTTTTCTTTTCTTCTCTTTCATTTTCTCAATCATTTTGTTTCAGCTGTTAAAATTTTATCTAAAACATCCTCTTCACTTCCTAAATGCGCAACTTTTTTCGTCAATCAGTTCCTCAGTCCATTCGACGCACTCTTTCAATCCAATAATTACCAGCATATATCTTACCAAACAACAATTTTTAAAAACTAATTCCACTATAGTTTCTTAGAGTTCCAATTCCCCTTATATATGGGTACTATTATCTGCTCTCCTTCAATCCTTTCGGAACTATACCCTCCATTATATTGGTTTGTTTACAGCAACTTCAAATATCCTGTAAACACACCAGTACACCGCCATTTCTTGTATCATTTTATACCTACAGGAATTACACATTCTTCAACTTTGTTTCTTTCTACCTATAACTCAGCCCCCAAAACATTTCTTCTTGCACCATCATCAAACCATTACACATTCACCTTTTATTACCTTTTAACATTTATTCTGCTAATTAATAGCAGATTTTACATAAATGTTCCCTCCACACTATCCTCACGGAGGTCTATTCATCCAATCAGGAAATTAATCATCTTCATTCATTAATCTTCTGAAGATTCCCTTAAACTCTTTTCCTTAACCTTTTCATACTATATATATCATATATATATATATACCCTATATTTATATATATAATATATATATATAATATATATATAGTATATATATATATATAACTATATAATATAATATATATATATATATACTTAGTTATATTTAATACCCAAGCCTTTCAGGAACCACACACATTAGCAAACCATTGTCATCTAGCTGAACAAATAGATCATTATAAATATCTTGGCCTTTATCATATTTAGGAAACATTTGGGCTTTTTAAATGGTTTCGCAAAATGGCACATTATTATTAAAAAATAGGTCAAAAATTTGTTTTTCTATTTTTTAAGTTGTAGAATGAGTAGCTAATCGTAGTTAGATTTTATATGATAAATATATAATATTATATTTATTATATATATATATATATAATATATATTATATATATATATAATATATAGTATATAATAGTATATATAATTATACTTTATAATAATATACTTGAAATGTATTGAAAGCATTAAAAACAGTATATAGTATGCCACAAGGAGACTAACCGAGAGTAGAGTGTACCAGTCAACAACTACAGTAAATAGCTCTGACCTAACATGCTCGCAGCACCCTAGTGGTTGTCAATATCGTACATAATATACACTTACTAGGCTACTACCAGGTAGCTTCTTACTGTTTTCTTAATTCTAATGTTCTAAAAATTCAAAAAATATAGCTATGATACATACTAACTACACTACAAACTTTAATAATTTTGTCAGAACAAAAACATGAAGTTTTACTTTAAGTAACTATAAATCCGCCCATTTTTCTTAGTCAATATACAATAAATGATGTTCAAACCATCATATACCTATCCAATCCTTTCTTAAATGTTGAAACTGACTCTTAGTAGTGCACACTGCCTTCTATAATCCAACAATGTACCACTCCACATATACAACATTGCGATAATTTTTGCATCAGCCTTATGTGGGAAACATTATCAAAGGCTTTGTTGAAGTCTAAATATATAATATCAGCTGGTTCGGATCTCCTCGGTCAAAGCAGTCAGTAATGTATTCCATACATTCTAAGAGGATTGTCTTACATGATCTACCAAGGTGGTAATCATACAACAACATCTTATCATCAAAATATTTCTCTATGTGACCTTTCAGTAACTTTAAAATAAATTTTCCACCCAAAGTTCCAGAGATGTTAACCATATATATATATATATATATATATATATATATATATATATATATATATATATATATATATATATACTTTATTATATTTTTATATTATAATATATATATACCTATATATACTATATATATATATATATAGATATATATATATATATTACCTGTATTATCTTCTGCATTTTTCTCAAGCAAGGAAATTTTCTTTAGACAAGTTGTGCAAATATAAGAATATTCTGCAGAATCCAAATTGTATTTTTTTTTTAAGTATGATGTAATTTTTATGACACTTTTTAAAATGGGCTTCTTGTGCATTTTTAAAGGATCATAACACCTTTTACTATAATTTTTTGACATTTTTTTTACAAGGATTCTAAAAATTACTAAGCTGCAAGTTTTTATTATAAACCTGAAATATATAAGCGATATTTGACAAGAAATATATTATACATATATATACTATATAGTATATATATAGGAAAAAAACATATATATATTATTATTACTATATATAATATATTAATATATATTATTATATAAGGTGAAATATTAAGTATATAACTAATATATATAAGTATATATATATATATATATAATATTATATTATATTTAGAATATTATATATATAATTATTGCCTTTGTGTTAGGTTGGAATTGGTCATAACTTTTAGTTAGATAAATGCAGTCTAAAAAAAAATTTCACACCAGACTGGATATAAGGTCAAATGGAGCAGTCTACTTGTTTATTATCATACTTTCAAATTACCTGTTTAACAAGTTATAAAAACACCTTTTTCACTATAAATAAATTTAAAATACGGTACCTATGCTATTAGTGTACATGTATAGCCACTTTGGGGTGCCCTGCTTATTTGTACGTGGATTGATAATTTGGTTTTTGTGTGATGAATCTGAATATGAGAATTTGAGAGGATTAGTATATGGGTTTGGCAAGGTGCATAAAAGGTAGGGATAAGAAATGTAGATAGAAGTAAGGTTGTATGGTAGTGGGTGAGGTGAGTCTGTGTTATAAATTCATATTGGATGGTGAAAAACAATTGTAGCATGTAACTTGAATATAAATATTTAGGATATAAGTTAGATGTGAAGAGGAATGGAATGTACAGAGTGTAGTAGGAAAAGTTGTGAATAGGTAAGAAGGTGAGTGTGGTGGCAAATAAGTCCTTTGTCGGTACAAAGGAACTAAATCTCGAGTGTGCCAGGGTTTTGCAGTGAATGTAAAGGGTTGTTACCTGTGTAATGTATAGTAAGTAAACCTATGAGATGTAATAAAGAGGTATTTAGAAACTAAGTCTATACAGAACAATACATAAGTGTGCAATGCCAAATTATCTTAAGAGCATGTTAGGTATGAGAAGAATAGCAATAAAATGAAGAATGAACGTTTTAGAGAATTGTGTGGGTGTTGGAAGGATAGGGTCAAATGAAGAAGATTATAAATAAGAAGTGTATTGAAAATGGTTGATGATACGGATAAAGGGATGAATATATATTCCTCGTGTAAGTGTATGTATAGTGAGTGAGTTGTGCGGTTACAAACGCATACAAAGTGAAAAAGGATTAACCAAGTAAAAAGGAATGAGAGGTGTTGGGAGGAGGCAAAAAGATAGATGCATAATTAGGAGTGAATGGCAAGGTTTTGTGAAGGGTATGATTTGTAGGTCTGACCAAGGATGAACACTCACATTGCAATTAATAACCACAGTGAGGGTCCCCTTATGATCTTTGTGAAACCCTAGGATGAGAAATTTTTATGGACTGTGTCAAGCTATCACTTAAGGATATGGTGTTGGTAAGGGGGGAGGGGAGTGACAGCTTTCCAATTTGACTTACGTCATTGCTTTCTATTACTTTTAATTCATTTATTTGTTTTCCATTTACAATTAGATTAAAAAATCATCGAGAAAAAAAAAGGTATTTTTCCAATGCTTTTTTTTTAAAGAATAAAAAAAAATCTATTATTTAAAATTAAAAAAAATAAATAACTAATTTTTATATATATATATATATAGTATATATATATAATATTATATATATATATATAATATATATTTATACTATATATATATATATATATATTATATTATATATATATATATAATATATTATATATATATATATATATTATATATATATATATATAATATATATAATATATATAGTATAGTATATATATATATTAGATTCAAAAGAAAAAGAATTAAAAGATGTAAAAATTTTAGGTGTAGACTAATTAACACTTACTCTTCAATATTTACATCTATTGCATATTATTTGAAATATAATTTCAAAAAATTTAAATATACATTTTATTTAAAGTTTGTTTTTAAAGGTACAGATAAATTATTGAAATGATTAAATCTTAAAATATTTGAGAAGCTTAATTTTTTTTTCCATAAATCATAGTAGTCCACTGATCAAATTTTTTTTTTGTCTTTTGTCCTTAACATCATTAGTTTTCCTAATTTGTAAATATATATTTTTTTTTTAAAATGGCAAGTAGCCTGATGAGTCATGTGGGCAATTTTAATATTTTATAATTCTTAATTTTTTAAAACTTTAAAATATTTTAATTTATTATTAGCATATATGCTAGTAAAAGTTCGTAAATTTAAACACACTCACTTATCCCAGATCTGGTTCTATTGCATATATGTACTGACTTTTTAAAATTTTCATGTGAGAACATGGACACACATACAATATTCTAGTACTTTAAATTTAGAGCCTTAAATTATGATGCAGAAACCATCTTTTTCTCAAGTTTTTCTGGTAAATGTAATAGTTTCTGATGAGATGGACAATGCGATTGACGGAATTAAATATGCTGATTTTGCTGATGTTGATTAATCATTATATACTAATTATTATATATTATATATAATTATTTATATATATATAATATATATGATACTATATATATTTATTATATATATATATATATATAGTATACCTATATTAATATATATATAATACTATATAAATATATATATATATATTAGTAAATATATATATAGTCAGCCTTCTGAAAGCAACATTGCATGTAACTAAAAAAATATCACAGCTATAAGATTTGTAAGCCATAGCATTTTTAATTTTAATCAGGAGACATTTTATGGATGAAATTAAAAAATATAAAAAAAATAACGCTTTTGAAAATTTGAAAATTCGTTAAAATTAAGTTTGAAACTTATGATTAATTATTTATTTTTTGAGAACTTTATTTCTGTGTAAAATAAAAGGAGCACCAGAGTTGCCAAAGTTGAATTTTTTTTTATTAACTAATACGCGATACACAGATGGGATAAACCACAAAGATGTACTGAAGTCGGGGTTTCCCGGCCTTACCCGGTGGATGACGGGAATCCCCCCCTCCTATCCCACCATCAGGTTACGAACCCCCTAAAAAAAATAATTTAAAAATTTAAACATTTTTCCAGAGCATAATAAAAAAAAACTATTTGGTAACTCTTGCTCTCGTTACTTACTGACAGAAAAATGGAAGCCTACTCAAGAGCGGTACTCTGCCAAGACCTTAGGATACTAATATTTAAGGCAGTGGTGCCCAACCCGTAGCTTCGCGGGCAACATGTTGCTCGGTACCGTTTCTAATGTTGGCTCGCGGACTCGGCGCTATTCAGTTTTTATCACGTTTATTAAAAATTAAATAATTTTTAGAATTATAATATATATATATATATATATTATATATATATATTATATAATATAATTAAATCAACACATATATAATATATAAAATATTATATATATTTTTATATATAATATTATATATATATATATATATAGTATATATATATATAGTATATATATATATATAAATATATATATAGTATATTTCTATATATATATTAAAATAATATTATATATAATAATAGTATATATTATTATATTAATATAACAATATATATCTTATATATATAGTATAATATATATATATTATACTTACTATATATATATTATATATACTATAATATATATAATTGATCTATTGGTCTTCGCCCATATGGACTGTGGGGGAGTCTTGTCTTGGCAGGCACTTGACATATCTAAAGAATTCTGACAGGGCATGACACGCATCGCTTTACTCTCTAAGCACTTTTCTTTTGACATCTTCTTCCTTCCGCATTTGCTTACCTTTCTTGTCTATTTTGCTTTCAGATCGTTCCATTTCAACTCTTGTTGATGTGGAGCAACCTCTCTCTCCTTTCTTGTTAATTGTGTTCCTCAGGGTTCTGTTTTATCTCCACTTTATTCCTACTTTTGCTTTAACGGTCTTCTTAGCTGGACTTTCTAACTCTTGTTCACTTCTTATGCTGCCTAGAGTCAAACCCTCCATTCATCACTCATTCCAAATGTTGCTCCCTCATTGTATCTAGAGTTTTCCTCTTGTCTATAGTTTTCCGATCAATTCTATGCCGATGTGGCGAAACGCAACCTAACCCCAAAAAAAAAAAAAAAGCCCCCCCCCCCCCCCCCCCGCCCCCCTCCCCCCCCCCCCGGGGATCTTCAATAACCTTTATCTCCTTGAGTAACCTACGGCGAGAAAGACCTTTTTAACTTCCCCTTCTCTGGGGTTTCTTGGAGGGAGTGGGGCTTCACTTATTCTAACAACTCATTTGAAAATTAATTATATCGCCACCAAAGGTTAATCCCCCCCCCCCCCCCGTTTAAGACAAATTAAAGTTTTTACCAAAACATCTAAAAAAAAATAATAACAACTAAAATAAAAAAATGAACCCCCTTTTGCCCCCCCCCCCCCACTATCGCCTTTAAAAAACTCAGACTTCTCATATTTCATTCCCTCTCTAAACACCTCCCACGGTTTCCCCCATATTCTTCCTTCAGACAGCTTTAACTTGTCTTCACCTCTGTAAATAACATAAATATTCTTGGACTGGAAACATAAATAGTGAATTATCTTGGAGACCTAATATCAAATTGGATCAAATTGGGTGCTAAATTGGTCTCAATGAAGCTGGGAATTCTATCAGATTGCATGAATTTTTCTTCTGTTCAGTTCAGTTACTCAGTTAGTTACGAAAGAACGCTGTATGGAAATATATTTTATCACAATTTTTGGGGTGGCATCATGGTCCACTCTCGCTTTTGGATAGTGTGAGGCTCAAGGCTTAAAAGAGTTGACTAATAAATCTTGAATGCCAAAATGACTTCCTATTCCCTGACCCTCTTCCTCTCTGAGATTGATTATTAGTGCCCAATCTCTTGTGTTCCTATAGGTATTTAAACGGCAGTGTGCTCGAGACATCTGACCTCTCACATTCCTCAACCACTTGCGTATCGCCAATAACGTAAAACCAAGAGGTGCCATACTCTCAAATGAGCTACTGTGTGAATACTGGAGTGACTCTAAGGTTTACTCGTTGTGGTGCCTTCTTCTTTCCAGCCACATCTGTTTTGTTGAGCTAATTGCCTTCATCCATTTTTTTCCTGCAGCAGTATTCAATCTTCCACTCTTTAAGTCTCGCGCCAACGTCCACCTGAGGTACATGCGAATAACATGGGACAGGCTTTAATATACTTTAGGCATGTTTTTGTTTTTCTTTTCATTCGTCTTTAGAGTTGAAGTTTTTCCCCCTCTTTTGGAAATGGGCCCTGCCCGTGAATGGTGGGGCATCGTATATATAATATATATATATTATATATATATATATATATTATATGATATATAATATATTATATAGTAGTAATTAAATATAATAGTATATATATATATATTTAATTAGTATAATATATATATAAAATTTAAATTACATGTGATAATAGGATATTTTAGTTCCTATGTGTTGGCCGCCTAAAATTTTTTAAATCTAATTTGCTCCGCCGATAGACTTAAAAGGTGGGCACCACTGATTTAAGGAATATTAATAAAATATTAGAATAAAAATACAATTTTTTAACGCGTTTCATCCATGAAATTGTGCTTGCTCACATTTCAGAACTTGTTAAATACAATCCTGTCGTTTTTATAGATTATTATTTACATGCATGTTGATTTTGGTATTATTATTAATCCTAGCCACACGGTATATATTATATATATATATATTATATAATATATATATATATATATATATTATATATATATATATATATATATATATATATATATATATATATATATAAATATATATTTATATATGATATATATATATATATATAATATATATATATTTGAGTCAGTGTACAGGACCCACCATGGCCTCACAAAGCGGCCACACTGGTTTGAAAAAATCAACACCATGTGCGGGTCCTGGAGCATAATATTTCAAATACGGTTCTATATATTTATTATAATATTATAAAATATGATATATATATATATATATATATATATATATATATATATATATATATATAGGGTATAGTAATATTATATATATTATACTATAATTTATATATTATATGGTAATGAAGTCTACTTAACGGCTACACAGAACGGGAGGTGAGATCAAAAAAAAATATTCCTCAGTAGCCTTTATGATATATAAATAGATATTCTATGGGTGAAATTAAATTTTTTTTTTCATAGGGATGACGACCTGACCTAGCTTAACCTAACCTCATTTGACTCCTAGAACATTGGGGGTAAAAAAAAAATATATAATACTAAATAAAAAATTTATTTTTGTATCATAGAGGCTACCTGGGAAACATTATTTTTTATCACACCTCCCATTCTGTGTAGCCGCTAAAAAGTAAATAGCCTATTATATATATTAATATATTAAATATAGATATATATATATATAAGTTATATATTATTATGTATACTATACTATATAATATATATATATATATATATATATTTATTGTGGTAGCTGGGTTGTGGTCGCGCTACCACTTATACCCTACAAATGCTCATGCATGCCTCAGATTTTTTTTTATATTTGTTTGCGCATCTAATCCCCAGTTCTGGGGAACCAAGGGACAGTTGATGATGATATATAATGCAACATAAAAATATTTTTTTAGGTGGCAGTTTCCATTAACTGTCCATCAAAATATCAATTAGCTACCTTTGAAAAAAAAACAAAAAAAAAAACAATGTTATTTATACTACAGGTAACTTCACATTTACCATGTATGGTTTTTTTTATAGGCTAGGGCTATTATTTTAAGTTTGGTTAATTGTTGTTAGATTAAAACAATTAAATCCTTAATCTAACCATGCTTAACCAACTTACCATAATCTTCCTAATGCTACCAAGATCATACTCTTGTGAATACAGCTATAACCTATTAATATATATATATATATATATATATAATATATATATCTACAAATATATACGTAGATGCTTATTATAATATCATATTAATATATATATATATATATAATTATATATATATATATATATAATATATATATATATATATATATATATATATATATATATAGCGTAGGGCGGGGTGACTTGGACCACTTTAGGTATAACTTCGTCTCCCGACTCTCCCCTAATGCACTTTTTTGAAGATTTTTTTTTTTTTTTTTTTGAAAATCGGTAATACTGTAGAGCAGCGACTCCACACCCATTTCCCTGAGACCGAAATTTTCTAACGTTCAAAAAAATTTTTAAGTTTAGAAAATAAAAGTTAAGTTAGGTTTTTTTAGAAAAATTCTTATAGTGGCAAGCTTCTGGAATTAAGCCAGAAGCTTGGAAAAATAAATAACTAAACATTTTTTTTAAAAAAAACCTAAAACTTAACTTATTACTTTTTCTTGAACTTAGAAAATAAAATTTTGCGTCTCAAAATGTGGTGTGGTTTCGCTTGTTCTACCAGTTATTACCTTGAAATTCAATTCAGCGCCCTATAGTGCGTCATAAGCACACAAAAAAATTATAATGTAATTTTTATAATAATAATAGTTCTTATTAAAGTTGGTTTGAATAACGCTCAGTCTATTACCCCACTCTTGGCAGGGGTGAAATCGGAACCATCTTGTTTAAATTCGTCTTTTACGTATAAATTCAATTTTATATTTAAATTTTTACTTAATTAATAATTATTTATCATTGTAAAATTCGTAATATAGTAATGAAAATGTAAATAAAGAGAAATAAAATAAGGAAATATTTAAGGTTGTCCGAGGTGACCCCTTCTCCACTCAAAAAATTGGACACTTTTGTTGAATTCCGTATTTTTTTATATAAAATTTCATTTTTTTATTTTAATTTTTACTTATATAAGTTTACTATTTATATATATTAAATTTTAAATTTATACGTAATAAAAAAAGCAAATAATAAATAAGCTAAAATACAAAACAACAATTGGGTGGGTCCGAGTCACTTCCCTTCCATCAATTTTTATAAACGGCCGGGGTGTAATCGGACCCAAGTTAAGCCCCGTGATGCCAACTAATATCTGTTTTGGATCAAAAATTTACTTATTGCCAGTTTTAAAACTAACATACTCGAGTGTATCCATTGTAAAAATAAATAAAATTACAAATTATACCATCAACAATTTTTAGAGTCTATGCTATGATTTTCATAATATTCAGTTTAGAGGCTTCTTTTTGTAAATTAATTATTTAACCGGTTAGTATAAAGGGACCGTCTTTGGATAGGCCTGCCTATGTCCTAATCTCTTATTTTTTTTGTTGTTTATATTTCACCTAATTATGGAAATCATATGAATGCTTTATAATTAAACTGATGTGTTTATATGAAAATTCACCCATCAAACGTAATACAAGCAAATTTACCATAAGGATTTTAAACTTTGTGTCAAAAAGCAACAAAGGTTTCGCTCTATAGGGGCCGTTAGGCAAACTTACAAGCTACTATTATAATTGATTTAACGGGCCCTCTTAATATTCCGCATAGTACTATATAAAATTCAAATAGAAAACAACTTTCACTATAAACCCGGTTAGGGAAACTATGCCACTTTTTTAAAGTCAATTATATGAACAAACAAAGAATCTTTTTATTTCACATTTTTCATTTAAAATTTTCTAAGGAGTTAAGACAGATTGGTAAAGCAAAAATAGAACGGGCCTAGAATATGCTTCTGGTATATACCGTAGATTTTCCCCTAACACATTAAACACAAAAAATATAAACCAGGTTATTTTTTTTAAAGGCATGCACATGAACAAAACCTATATTTTAGAATTTCAATAAATAAAAATTTACCTTATATTAATAGTTGTCCTCTTTTCAACACAATCTCACTTACTTTCGTAAAGCATTCTTTATTGCACTAGTCACATATGACAAACATCACAGATGGACCAATTTCTCAATATAAAAACTAAAAGATTTTGCCATATAAATGAAAATACTTAATCTATTCTAAATAAATAATTGTATAATAATATTATTAGAATTTTTTAATATTAATGCAAATGCTGTTCGGAAATCATAAGCAGAATATGAAGTTCAGACGTTAATTTTATACACGATTTATTAAAAGATGAACAACCAGAGTTCTTCAAAAAAGGCATAAAAAAATTTCAACGCGCGCGTCGAGTTTGGCATAAACATTGTAAAGACTTTTTATCAATGGGGTACCGTCTTACTTCCGCAGGTAACTTAAATATAGGTAAACTTTGGATGTAAGATTGGAGGCATAGTCATGGTTACGTTTGTGGTAGAAAATTTGAAACAAAAAGGTCTTATTGGAAATCCAAGTTAAGAAAGCTATGTTACAAGAAGCCCTTCACAATAGATAGGTATGAGGACTGAAAAGTTTCAGAAAAAGTAGTGCCATTTCTACTAGGAACAGAATATAGAGAGTGTGGATGCTCAAGTAATTTATTTGGCAAGCAGGAAAGAGAAAAGATTGTTTGTGATGTTGAAAAAGTTGATAAAAATCCCTCCAGACTCTGTTTCTTTTCAAGGCAGTTGGTGTATAATGCACCAACACCTTATATATATATTTTACCTATGTATATATCTATATATATATAAATTGGATATATATATATATGATAATATGATATATGATATAATATAGTTAATATAAGTATTAAAATATAATAATATACTTTTTTATTACTAATATACTTATATACTATATATTATAAAATATTTTCATATCTGTAATTTTTACGAAGTATATTATATATGTTTGCAATAATTTAAAAATATTGGAAGTGCTCAAAATACGGTTTTAAATTCATTTTAGTCGAGTCAGCACTTAAAAATCTTATTTGTTGTGGCTTCTTTGTCTTCTGGCACCAATATTATCATAACATTTCCTAACTTATTTATGTATTGAAAATCTTTTTACTGTTTTTTAAATCAAAACTCTGACGCTTTATGAGCCATTAAAACAAATTCTCGATTGCTTTTCGCAAAAGACCCCACAAAAAGGATCCCTATGAGAACCCCTAGGAAAGAAGAGACCCCACATTTTGGAAATCCAAAAGAATCGTTCACACTATCCCCTAAGAAACCCCTTTTTTAGATACTCCCTTAAAAAGAAAGGCGTAGACGACATCGAGAATACAGAAGAGAAAAGATTAAAATGTGAGGGAAGAGATATTTTGGTGAGTTTGGCAGGCATTTAGGATGTTTATAGAGCATGAACCAGTCTTAGATCGTGACTCAGTTGGCGGACAAAGACTTGAGATAGCAAGTTCTAAAACTTAGGACCCAATCAATTAAGCCAGTTTCATAATTAGATCTAGATCAAGAGAGGGTTTGAATTTAAAACAGTAACTAAAGAAGTTTTCCCAACTAAAATTTTAGATAGAAAGTGTTCTTTTTAAAATTTATGGGAATCATATCCTTATAAATAAAAAA
Source organism: Trachelipus rathkii (assembly GCA_015478945.1). Lineage (NCBI taxonomy): Eukaryota > Metazoa > Arthropoda > Malacostraca > Isopoda > Trachelipodidae > Trachelipus > Trachelipus rathkii. The sequence goes on along the minus strand of JABUQX010034442.1, from coordinate 44,394 downwards.
TAAATATATTATTGTATGGAAATAATAAAATGTATAATCAGAATTTTTAGATATATTGTTATGTATTAAGTCTTATATTTATTTAATTTTTATTAATTTTTTTTTTATAATTTTAAATAAATATAAGACCATGTCCAAAAAAGTTTAAAAGAATCACGGTCTATATTAGGGAATACTGGTGGAGAAAGACATGTCAAGTGTTAAAATTAATTACTATAATAATTTAAATAAAAAGAATATGAGTTTTTAGTAATTTTTAATTAATTGATTAATTTATTAATATAAAAAATAAGTAAAAAAAATTTTTACTTGATAATAATTAATAATAATAATGAAATAATAATATAATAATTAGTTATAAATTGTATTATAAAAGTATAAATTTTTTTACCAGATTTCCTTTAATTATGCTGATAATTAAAAAATGTTAATATGCATTGATTATCAATACCTTTATTATTTAATACTAATTTTTATAAATTATAATTTATATAATTTTATGTAATAATTTTAAATTTCCTATAATATATATTTATCATTGGAAAATATTAAATAAACATCTTAATTATATTATTACTGTCAAACTTTCATGAAAATATACATTAATAAAATGTTATTAACTTAAGGGATATGTTAAATATATATATTGAACTAATTTTATATTCCAGGGAAATTCTACTGTTGGTAATAAATGCTATTAATATTTTTTGTTCTCTTTATTTTAAACAGGTTTTTTGTTATAATACCTTTCGTAATTATCTTCAGTGCCTATTTTTAGAATGGAAATAAAATAATTTGATGGCACTGACAGCAAGTTTTTAAAACACGCCACAAAAATCACCGGATATTGAATGTCGAAACTCGGGCCCGGCGAGATTGGCTTCGTTGCTTAGGATTTTGGAGATCGTAATCCTTCCATTTATGTCTACACGTAGCACCGAGGTAAGGGGTATTATTCTGACTACAAGAATGGTTTGTTTGAGTGGCACTACCGTCAACACGTGAAGCACCGAGTTAGAGGCTTTTGGTAGGCGGCTACAAAGACACAAGGTCGTAGGACGAGGAGGATCGATTCCTTAGACGGACCCAAAACACGGATCCCATAAGTCGAAACAATCCATTCAACATGACGAACCCTTTGCTAATATCAGTCGGTGACTGGAAATAACATACTCCGCCCGGTGATTCAGCCAACCCTACTCTGAAGACATGATTAATCCTAATCTCTATCAAGATGGAAATGTATTTGTTTTGCTTTATATTACACACAATATGATACATATCTTACATAAAAGTTAAAGCTAGAATAGAGAGTTATGTACAAATTTAGGTATTTTGTGGTGCTGAGGTATTATAATGCTTTCGGAGGCGTCTAATTATGATTTTAACCTCAGAGACTCAGTCTGATATGTTACTGACTAATCTCTGATAAAGTAAAAACATATTTACAAGATGTCCGTTTGAGTTACATTAGTAAAGTCATCCTAATTTCTGTGTATAATTGCTATCACTACAATAACACGCATCAAAGACCTAAAATCTAGCTTCTGGTTCTGACATAAGAAATTCATACATTATTTAATAAATAAGCTCTTTTCTCAGACCAATAAGGCTGGCGCGTGTTTTATTACTAAAATAGTAGACAAAACTGGTGCTAATAAAGGAAGGTATAGTTAGTTTTTCATTTTTTATATAATGAAAAATAAGTGATGAAGGTCCTAAACTTTTTCCACATATTAATGCAATTGAGTGCTAACCAAAATATCCTTATATCATTCCTACAATCCTTGATTAATATATAATATGTGAATATACATCATATATATATAATTGTTTTTGTTTTTTAAGACTTTCAACACTCCAAAATGAAGACTAAGATAATACAGGGTTGGCCTTTTTTATTTCGTCACTAATATTTGTTTCTTGTTTTTGAATTTTCCCGACTGAAGGAATGCATTCTTGTTTTAAAGAAAAACATAGAAAAAATGTAATTCAACTTCTGGCCTCTAATTATTAACCTTCTATTTAATATTGAAACTCTATTGACCTTATATGATTAATTTTTTTTATGTTATTTTTACCTACAAGTGATTGTGTTTTAGATACCTCTAAAGTATATAAGAGATATCTACTTCTGTTCAATCTATTAACCACCACAATCCGTGTTATTATTCCTTACCATTACCAAATTATGTTAATATAGTTATTATAATAAGAGTTAGATCATAAAGATTTAGGTGAAATCTCGATTATATTAACTGTTATTTCCCAATCCTGTTTAAGTAACTATAATTGTAAACTATATGAAAGTAAGTCTATAGTATTGTAAATATATAAGCTTTTAAGCACGTTTATCCGGAATTTGTGAGATGAGTTTTTCAATTTCTCTAACTTTATAACAGTCAAGTGCTATAGAAATAGTGGGAAATTACGTTTTAATTAAATAATTTATGGTATTAATACTCAATTGTTTCCACTCAACTAAAAGTAGAGGATTCAAGAAAAAAGCTCTCATATTAAGATCTAATATCACTATGCATTTGGGAAAGACTTGACAATTGAAATAGTCAGTGTACTAGATGAATATCAGTGATAAATATATATCCGGAAAAACTTGATCTCTTGACTTAAGAAAAGCGGTTTTAGCAATAGCTGTGTAATTACTTCTCGTCTTTTCCTCCCATCTATACAATCACCTTCATCATATATATCTACACAATTATGTAATATATATTAGTTGGTCGTGTTGTTTTGTTTCGATGTATTGATGGATCTTAAGATTATGATTTATAGTTTTATTGCTCAATTATTTTATATGTGTACATTCAATTATCGTATAATAGTGTCATTTATATTAAACCATTATTTATCTATTTGTATTCATGTATTTTTACTTATGTCGTACGAATCGAGTGATAAAAAAAGGTATATTAATTTGATATATAGGAGTATAAACTACAAATCGAGAAAGGAGAAATGACCATCGAATAGCAGGGAGAAAAAAAAAGGAATTGGAAAGAATGTAGAATCCATGAATTATATTGTCGTTGTGGGTTAGTGGTGGCTATATATATTGCGGCAAGAATGATTTTTTTTTGTTTGTGTCTTTTACAATAAAAATATAATATAGTTTTTTTTATATGGTTTTAAAAGTGTGTAATAACTATATATAATACATTATATCCCATAATATTAAAGGACCTTATACTAGTAAGACCAAATAGATGTAGAAGGTCAACCAGAACAAGCAAAAAAGAGTTATAGATAGTCTATTTTTGACCTGCATTGACCCAGAACGAGAAAATCTTGTCATCCTCTATGTAGAGAACATCAGGAAAATGTTCTAAAAGAACACAGGTAAACATTACGAAGGACATGTTCTAATCCTGTCCCAGAACACTGATGAGAGAAACGAACCAGAAATATGTATCCTTTTATTGATTCAGAACAGAGAAATTCATATTTAAATATCTTAATAAAAGAAAATATTTCTTAAAAAGAAAATAATTTAGTTGCAACACTTGTTTTCCAGGGAAGAACACAATTTACTTTTTATCGTATACAAGGTAATTCTGAATACACATATCAGAATTTAGTACAGTATGACTTTGGTAGATATCAAATGCAAAGATTTCGACTGATTCCAATTTACAGACCGAATCATAGTGTTTCACTTTGAAGAACAAATGAGCATTCACCTTTTCTTGAAAGAACATTTAGTTGTCCAGCCTATTTTGCTGAAAACATAGGGTTCACGTGGTTGAAGGATAACATAGTTCACCTTTTGAAAGATACAATATAAGTTCACTCTTGAAGAGAAAACGTTCATATTTTGTTATAAGAAACATTTGAGAAATATTTCTATTATTCTATTATATTTATAGTATAGAACAAATAGGTCAATGAATTGAAGTGATGATCATAGAAGGCATTTTAAAGAACATTAGGAACGAGTAATATCTAAATCACGAATCATTGAACTTTTCAATATTCATATCATGTTTGTGTCTAAATATTATAATATTAGAATGAGAGCAACAGATAACATTATGGGAAAGCTCCGGAAAAAAGACTTTAAAGATAAAAAAATTTATGTTTATATATCTTATTTTATTTTTGGTTAATTAAATATTTTTATTTCCCTATTTATTATAGAAGAAATATATTAAGACAGAATTAATAGATTTTAATTAATTATTGAATTTAATATCTATGTCACTATTTGATATATAATTGAACAGATCATATTTTCAATGCCTTTGTAAAAACATTGTTGCAATGTCAGTGTTTTTTTCTAATGGTTCTCTTTTTTTTTTCATAGAAGAAAAAAGAAAACATAGTTCCAATCTTCTTTGAAACTTAAAAAGTTAATAACAAAGTAATAAAAAGTTTAATAAATAAAGTGAGGATTAAGGTAGACATTGAATTAAAGTAATATAGTAACCGTCTATATTATGAACATAAGGAATTAAAATATTACTAGTTGATAATATATCATTCTTTGTGATTTGAATGTTTACCACTGTGATTTTGATGATACAGTAATTTTATTTTTAAAGTTAAATATAATTATTACATAAATATATAAATATTTCACTTTTGAAATATTTCATAGATAATTAGATAGTACAGTTAAATAAAGTGAAATAATAAAATATTATTTAGTTATATGAATTATTTAATTAATAATTACGTTATTTGAATATCTTTAGCGTGAATTTTTTATATAGATATTTATCTTTTTTGCTTATGTGTTTTTAAATATAAAACCAATATTTTCTTAATATAACTTCTCTAGTCAGTAAGTAGTATACTGAAAAGACTTAAGGGAAAGAAAGAATATTGTCGTAACAAGAGCATTAGGAAATGCTATAAACTATTAAGAAAATATTTGTGAACTCAGATTTTAAGGTGACTGAAATACTTTGAGAATTGCAATATAGTTACTTACAAGATCATTAGGAAATAGCTTTACTTTTGAAAATAATTTTGTAAGAAAAATTTTAAAGACATTTTTTAAAATAAGTGTATAATAAATTTTTTAGGTCTACACAACAATCCTATTGTTTGAAATTACAGAAAAATGAGTAATTTTCAGGACCAGTACAGTACAATCATAGAAAATATTGAGCCAAAAGAGATAAGTCAATTAAGGACAGAAGTTTCAAGAACTTACTCTTAATAGATATATCTATGGGAAGGAATAGTTAATTTTAGTTTTATTAAATAACTTTCAACTTCCGTATAAGACTTTTCTTATTATATTAAAGAAAATTTATCACTACTATAAAGACATTAAGAGATGTAGAGAACTTTGAACTGTGAAATTTTTTTTGAAATAAATAGGAAATATTTATTCCTCTTCATTCTAAAGTAGATTGAATTAAACTACAACAAATAGTCTCATTCACATCATGAGAGGAAAAGTGTGAGATAAAGAAGATAGACGAAAGAGTTTTGCAACAAATCATTTTATTTTATGTATACATTAATATTCATACATCCGCTTTGGAGTATTATTCCTGGCTTCATGCCGAACCAAATTCCCTATTAGCACCGGAACAAACAAGGACTTCATTCTAAGCAATAATAAAAAGTGAAGAAAAATAAAGAACTTTGCTGAAAATAATAAACCTTGTCAAGTTCTTTGAGATAGTCCATATAATATCTCAAAACATAGAAGACATAGTCATAATAACAGGTTATGACTTCCTGTTCTCTCATATATATGACTTTTACTGTTATAATCGTAATGCAAGATAATGGTTTCCCATCAGAAATTACCGTCCAATCGAAATATGGTGGTATTATTGACCATAAGCTATGATTATGAATAGACGGAGATGGGAAGGTTCAATAGGCACTTTAATCTTGTTGGAATGGAAGATTCAGAGAAGAACTGCGTCTTTAATGGCATGCGTTAGAAGAACAAGAAAGATTAGTAGCTATTATAAATATATATGGTGGATCTACACGAACTATGATACCCCCTAGCAGAAATCTACTCATCAAATAATTGTTATGATATTCAAGAACCTTCCTAGCGAGAAATTATAAACATATTGATCCATCTATTCAGATAGATAGAAGAACATGATCAACAGATAGTAGCTCTTGATCCACATATATTAGATCATAATTATTGTATTCCAATGAAGCATTTCGCTACAAATAAAAATCAAATTCATCCATTAGAGGCAACAAGTGAGCACAGTAATCCTAGCTTGCCTCCTGGGACTGAGTATATACGAATACCAGAATTATTAAATACAATTAATTTGAAGCAGTAGGTTGGGAAGACACAGATAGTGATATTTCTTCCGAAGGATTTAGGAGGCTACAAGCATTCAGAGATAACATAGAAAGAAGGATTATTGAAGAGAGACTCTTAATGAACTTCCAGACCCCTAGTGTAATATTAATGATAAGAAATTCGAAATAGGAGAAGAATATCCCTATGTGCTTCTTGATCATACAGAGTGTATCAAGTATTAATAGTAATACTTTCCTTCTGATTTTAACCACCTAATCCTGATTGATATATCGTGGAGAAGGTAAATAGTATTAAGATAGGGCACCAGAAGATGTTATTTTATGGTTATAGAAATATCTGGCCATTTGAATGAAAGTTGTGGGCATATGTCTCCTGAATATCACTACTAGAAAACGTTAATCTGAAAATGCATTTTTGTGGGAAATCACACCTCAATTTCTTCCCTCAAAATTGTGATGAAGTGAGTGACGAATATGATGTGCCCTACCATCAAAGCATTTCGGTGATGGAATACATGTACAGTGGGAATGGAGCGTTGCTATGTTAGATGATTATTGCTGAATGGTGAGAAGGGACACTTCTGGATCAGAATACCTTAAGGCAGGCAAAAATGAGATTCCAATAAAGTAAATAATTTTAAATTCATATTATATTGAACATACAATTCTTAAATTGATATTATCTCGAAAACAAGGGATAATTAGCCAATTTAAACATCATTTTCGTGTTCAGAGATGCAAGAAACAAAATATCATATTCTTTTCATCATAACATACAATCATACAAAATTCGTTAACCAACGTGGTCTGTTACTATTTCGTTGTTTCTTAGTTATTGCTCATATTGTACATATAGTTTTATAATAAAATTTTACTCATCATTTTTAAAAGCAACCCACGCAACATCAAACTCAATATGGAGATATTACCAAATAATTTCCCAACAATGTTGTAATTTAAGGACACAGAAACAATCCGTTTGTTTTGAATATTTAACACACTTCACCTGTACACAGTGCAGTACCAATTTTAAGAAAAAAGCAGGCACATTATAGAACCTAATTAACAACAATTTCTTTACATAGAAACCAGAGCCGTTTCACAACGACTACATGAAAAATTATTCTGGATAACTATAAACAACCCAATACCTGCACAACATTTCACTCTACACAAACCCACGTCAATTTAAGCCAACACCTAAACAAGCCCTCAATCTCAAATAAATCTCATCACTTATACTAAACAGCTTTTTGAAATTGCATTTCAATGAAACATTTCTTTTTCAAATGATGAAAAATAGCCGCCTACGAAAGCTCAATACAATTTTAAAAGATTTACCATAAATATTCTCAAAATGTTTAGACAATCTTAACGGAACACCCCAGAACACAGCTGATTACTTATTACGAGTTCTAAAATTGCCGAAAAACTAAGCTCATCTAGACATATTAAAGAAAAGCGTAATTTATAGAAGTTAAAAACATCTCCTATTTTCATTAACACAACAGGACTTTCAACACCCAGAGCACACATACCCAGTCACAAATATGTGTACTATTAAAACACATATTACAATTTGCTTTGTAATAAAATATAAAACACACGATCGCACACTTTAACGACACCAAAAACTATTAACCAACAATTCAAAATCCCCGAAAAACATTCATTTGAAAAATAATGCATATCCTCAAATGAAAACACATTATTTTTTCATGAATGCTAAAATACCCGTAAACAAACCTCAAAAGTTCTAGGGTAATCTGTGATTTTATCTGTTGAAATTTTTAATAAGTAAACTACGCTAACTTTCATCAAAGAACCCAAGAGTACGAGTAAACTCTCAACATAGTTCAATGAGTGCACAAATTCTATACAAAGAAACAGACCCAACAAGAACGATAAATCCTTGCCTCCAGAAGCCTCTACACATTTTTATTAAACAACGCGCTCTCTCTCGACAGAACTAACATAAAATTATCGAACATAGCCTTTGGCACACAGTCTACTACCTTAAAAACAGAATATTGAAATTCATTAAAAAACGATCACATTAAGACACCAAACCAATTAATAAATATCTCTACTTATTCTGCTTTTAGACAATTGCTTCACAATGAAAACACCATTATTTTTTCAAATGCTGACAATACCGTATAAAAACTTCAATTTTAACAGATTTACCAAATATTGACATGCACAATGTTTTGGAACTTTAGGAAAAATCAGTACTTTTAAGCAGTTACCCTAGCCCCCGAAACTTTGTAACATGTGGAAACAATCTACAAAGCGAAAAAGCGACTAATTGTTACCAGCGAACAAGTCTCTATAATTCTAATATCCAATATAAAAAGGCTATTCACAAATAATGAAAATATTTGGTATAATCAAAAACAAATATCTGAACTTTCCATTAAACAAAAAACCGTCAGATTTAAGACACCCTAAAACTTTAATTAACCATTCTACCTTTCACTCAGCTTTTTAAAATTGACATGTTCACGAATTGCCAAAACATCCTGATTTTCTTTCACCAATATCGAAACATACCCGTTAAAGCCCTCAAATCCTTCAGAATATACAAAATAATTTGCAAATGTTGAAATTTAACGCAGAAAATCGTACTTTTACCCAGAGTTGCTCAAACATTTGAATGAATTGAAAAATTATAAGGCAACAAAGCGCTAATTTGTAGAAAGTATAAACAATATTTTTATTCTAAACAGGTCTTCACAACTTAATGCAAAATATTTGGTGATAATAAAACAAATATCTAACAACTTCCTATTACAAAAACAGCTCAATTTAAAAGACACAACCTCTTAAACTATTACCACAATTTGCTTCAATTCTGTTTTTCGAAATAGCATATTAAAATGAAACCAAAGTTATTTATTTTCACAACTCCGCTACAAATGCCGTTAAAAACTCAATTTTTAAAGAAATACAAAATAATTTTAAATGTTGTGAAATTTAGGAAAAATCGTACCTTTGTCTACAATTCTAAATTTGATAACTGTGAAAACTCTCTAGGGGAAAAAGCGCTGATTTTAGAAGTTTAACAATTTCCTCTTATTAAAAACAGGTTTTCAAAACTAATGACAATTACATTTGGACTATATATAACAACAAAATGAAATTCATTAAACAAAAGTAAACTTTAAGACACCTAAAACTCCATTAACAAATTCGCTTTTTTTCTAGCTTCCTTGAATTGCATCTTCAAATGAACACATTAATTTTTATCCAAATGCGAAAAATCCGGTTAAAAACAAACTTTAAGACGACTACCCAAATTTAAGTTCAAATGTCTGAATACCTAGGAACACTCGCTACTATTTAAACGAGCTTATAAAATCAGGAATCGTGAAAATTTAAGAAAAAAGTGTAGATCTTAAGAACGCTTACAACGTTTTTTTATTCACAAGCAGCCGTTTTCACAATAATGACAATAATTGGTATCTTAAAAACACATCATCTGGCAAATTTCATTAAAACAAAAACTATAATTAAGGACACCTTAAACTATTAACATTATATTCGTCTTTTCTGCTTTTTGAAATTGCATTCAACGAGAAGACACGTTATTATCAGAGGCTAAAATACCAGTTTAAGAACTACAAATTATTTTAGGTAATTACCAAATAAACTTTCAACATGTTATAAATTCTTTAATATCGTCAATGAAATTTGAAGTTTAGTTCTAAATTTGTAATGAGGAAATTTAAGAAAAAGCGATAATTTTAAAGTTAAAATTTTTATTAAAAAACAGGTTTTCAACAAACTACTGAAATATTTGGTATATAAAAAACAGAATATTGAAATTTCATATAAAAAAAACAGTCAATTTCTGTAACAACTAGTTCCAAACTTTATCAAACTCTCACTTGTTCTGCTCTTTTGAAAATTGCATTTCAATGAGAAACACATGTATTTTCTTCCAAAGTCTAGAAAATACCGAGTTAGAAAAACTCATTTTAAGAATTTACCAAAATATTTAAAAATGTTACAATTTAGGAAAAATCGTACTATTTAAGAAGTTTATAAATTAGTAGCAAATAGTGAAATTTAAGAAAAAGCGTAATTTTAGAAGTATAAATTTTTTTAAAACAGGTTTTCCCACCACTAATGAAACATTTGGTATATAAAAACAAAATATTTGAAATTTTTTCGTAAAAAAACGTCAATTTAAGACAGCAAATTCGTAATATAATATACTGGCTTTTTGAAATATGCATATCAATGAAACAATAAACTATTTTGAAAACCTACAAAATACCGTAAAAAAACATCAAATTTTAAATCTTACAAATTCATTAAAATGGTTGAAATTTAGAACAAAATCAATTTTTAAGGAATTCTAAAATATTTTAGTTGAAAATGTATTACCAGAAGAAAGCGTAATGTTTATAGACGGTTAAATTTTTTATTAGAAAACAGCCTTTATCACAACTAATGAAATACTTTGGTATTTAAAAACTAAATATTTAAAATTTCATAAAAACACGTCAATTTAAGACACACTAAAACCATTAACAAATTCGCTTTCTGCTTTTTGAAGCGTCATTTCAACTGCAACAAATTACTTTTTTCAAATCCTAAAAATCCCGTTTTAGCCGCTGGCGGACATTGCCGGAAATGTCTTCAAATGTTTCACACTACAGGAAAACAATAAGAGAACTTTGGGGGACTGAAAATGTAATGTGAAAATTTAGACAAAAGCGTCATAATTTTAGAGGTTAAAATTTAATTTTAACATTACAATTAATTTATCTAAATGAAAATATTTGGTATGCAAATATATCTGCTAGTTGAATTCTTCAACTTTATTCTCCTCAAATATAGACACCTAAAACACTATTAGAAAATTCGCGTCCCGAAATTAGAAAAGTGATAAGAAATAAAACCCATCGATACATCCTTCAAAAAAAGCTATAAGTTTAAAAACTCCACATTTTAAGATGTCTGGTAAATATTTAAAATGATCAATTCAGAAGCTAACGATTACCATTAAAATTCTAAATTTGTAATGTGAAAGGTATAAAAAAAAAGGCGTAATTTGAGAAGTTAAATTTTTTTTGATTTAAAACAGGTTTTCACAACTAATGAAATATTTGGTCTATAAAAAAAATATTCAAATTGACACCATTTATAAAACGCTCAATTTAAGACACCTGAAACTGATAAAAAATTCGCTTTTCCGTGCTTTTTTGAAATTGCATTTAAAATGAAACACATATATTTTTCAAATGCTAAAAATACCCCTTAAAAACAGTCAATCTTTAAGAATACAAAATATTTCAAATCGTATGAAATTATAATTCTCTAAAATCCGATTACTTTTAAAAATTCTGAAATATTGTAATGTTGAAAATTTAAGAAAAACGCCGCATATCTTTCACTGTTCGCAATTTATTACATAATACACATTATTTGACATTTCAGTATAAAATATTACCGACTTTCAATTAAACCATACTTGAGAATTTCAAATAAAAAGACATTTCAAGACAACGAAAACTATTAATAAATTACGCTTTTCTGCTTTTTGAGAAATGCATATTATACAATGAATACACCGTTATTTATTCAAATGCTAGAAAATCCCGTTAAAACTC
>JABUQX010034442.1:2500-27500 GCA_015478945.1 Trachelipus rathkii | reverse complement strand
TATTATGAAATCATAATGTGCAGATCAATGAGTCATCATACACAGTGAGTCGAGTCCACGTCTGCTCATTTTAAATTTTGCGTAGAGATACATCTTAATATTTTATTATAAAATTCTTTATCAAAATCTCGACAATAAATATCCGTGCAACATCCGCAGGGGAAAAGCGCGGATTGCGGAGGCGGATCTTTAATTAATGTTGCGAATGCGGATGCGTGATGTACCTGCAGCACTAATATTATATATATATATATATATATATATAATATAATATATATATATATATATATATATATATACTAATCTATAATATATATATATATAATATATTATATAATATAGATATATATTATATTAGGCCATATTGGGAATTAAAAGTAATCGTATCGTATCGGGTATCGGCAAAAATTTGGAATATTCGGTATCGGTTATCACGGCAATTGAAAACAATAGCGAGTACTTTGGTATCGCGTATCGGTATCGCCTCCACCAAATTTTGGTATCGGGTGCAACACTAATATTATATAATATATATATATAATATTATATTATATATTTATATATAGATATATATATTATATTTAATATATAGATAAATATATATATATATATAAATATATATATATACTATATATAATATATATACTACTATATATAATACTATCAATATATATATATATAGATAATATAAATTATAATATACATATCTTCTTCTCTTTCTTCATTCTTCCTTACTATTTCCAAGAATGGGAGTAAAGGCTGCGCGACGGGCATCCGGAAAAGAAAAGGCAGATAGAAGAACATGACACAAGTCGAAAGAAAGCCCAGCTTTACCGCCCCCTCAGTACCATTAATTAGTGGGAACCCATCGCAGTCAGAACAATCCAACCCTAAAGCTTCAGGGATAGCGATGGACCCTCATAAATGGGTAGACATCGCAATGTAAGGGTTCATCCCTTTGGCCCATGTGGGCCACAACCTAACCCCTCACAATCCCCCGCCATTCACTCCTGTTAATACACCTTTCTTTTCTCGCCTCATCCAAACTCACATTTCTCTCCTTCAACATTCGTTTACTGACTCAATCCACTTTTTCTTTCTTCGGTCTCCCAGGCCATAGTTTCCCAACACACTCGCCACTTTACATCCGCTAACCCAACCCGACTATCCATTCATCCTTTCCATACTGACCAAACAATCTCAACATACTCTTCATTTATTTCTCTCATTTAACCCCTTTCATTCACACCACACACTCCTCTAATACGTTCATTTCCTCTCTTTATCAATTCTTCTCACACTAGCACCACCCCTAAGATTGTCCATTCTGAACACATTGAACCTTAGATCTATACATTCTTACTTCCAGGACCATAGTCTCACTTAACTTATACAAAACACAGCAACAACATACCCTTCATGGTAAAACCCTAGGCACACTCAAGACTTAGTCGCTTTACATTCACCAACGCAATTTAATTGCGCACCAGCCACCTTCCTGCCATTTCACAAACTTCCTACTACACTCTGCACCGTCCGTTCCCTTCTCATCCAAAACATATACCCTAAATATTTAAACCAGGACACTTGTTCCAGCTGCCTTCACATACTACACATATAACTTCACACTGAGGAGTGTCGTCACTCACAACCATAACCTTATCTTATTCCACGTTTACTTTCAAGCCCCTCCTTTTACAACACCCTGCCAAATTCTCTCTACCAATCCTCTCTCAAACTCTCCTTCAGATTCGCCACATAGAACCAAATCATCCGCAACTACCATAGTTAGGGCACCCTTCCACTCATCTCCACTTCTCCCACCATTCTAACACCATATTCCTGGCCATCCCCACTCGAATTCTTTATAACCCCATCCATATTACAAATGAATAACACAAGGAACCATAACAACAACCCTGGTCTATACTCCGCTGTAATCCTAAACCAATCACCAATTGACACCTTTTTATTCTTACACACGTCACTATCCTCATACATACTTTTTATTCCATTTCAGAAGCCTACCACCACACCATATATCACTAAACACCTGCCATGAAACCTTCCTATTAAACTCATATCCATACGCTGTTTGCAAATCCATTAAAAACCTAAATACAATTTATGTTTCTTCTCCTTCACTTTCTCAATCATTTGTTTCAATGTAAAGATTTGATCCACACATCCTCTACCACTCCTAAACGCAACTTGTTCTTCACCAATCAGTCCTTAGTCACTTCGACGCCACTCTTTCGGACACCAAATACCAGGCATATTACCTTCCCTACAACACTCAAATAAAACTTATTCCCCTTATTAATTCTCTACAGCGTTCCCCTCTTATCTCCTTTACCCCTTATATTAAGCGGTACCTACTTAACCGCTCTCCCTCCAATCCCTTGGAAACTATACCCCTCTATAAACGCTTTATTACACTAACTTCCAGATATCCAATCAAATCACCCATCTCGCCTCACACGTTCATTGATCAATTTCACCAAGTAAATTTCATCTATACCTGCCAGATTACCATTCTTCAAACTTTTTCACTCTTACCCCATTTACCTCCTCTTACTAATAACCTCATCCCCAAAAACCTATTCCTTCTTGGTCACCATCAAACCCACACACCAATTCACTATTTCACCTCTTCGTTACTGTTAATATTGTGCAGATTTTCGAGTGTTCTTTCCACACTCCTTCTCACACCCATTTCATCAGTAACAAAAGCACCATCCCTATTCATTTTTCTAAGCAGATTCCCCTTATTCTCATTTCTAACCTTTCGCCTCCTTCCAGAAAAGCTTCCTATCCCTTGTAAGTCCCCTATTCATCCTCCTTCCAAACTGTTCATTTACCTTCTTGTTTTCTCCTACGTATACACCTTTTAGTATTTCTTTTTCCTCCTTATATAATTCCAAAGCATCTTTCTCTTTTGAGTCTTCATCATTTGCTTTTTAGTACATTTCAACCACGCTTCTTTTTACCCTTTAAACGCTTTCATCACCTCTTCATTCCACCATTCACTGCTTAACATTTTTACTTCCTACGTTTAGCTCAATCCACATACTTCCTTTTGCCCGATTAACAATTGCTTCCTTTCATGCCCCCAGATTTGCTTTCAGTATCAACCTTGTTCACATTCAACCGTTTAACTAGCGAGCGCGCTCTTACATACTTACCTTATTGTCTTGCTCACTTAACTTCTCACTTCTTAATTTTACCTACTTCCTTCCTCATCACCTTCCTTTCCATCCAAGCCAACCCACTAACTTAATTTTACATTAAACAACATAATGATCCGAAAATCCCATTCCTAAACCCCTAACTGATTTAACATCCAACACATACTTCAACATCTCCCTTTTCACCAACACAAAATCAATCATACTTTTTCACTTCGATTACATCTCGACCGTACACCAACTCTAGTATTACTTATGGATACTCTGGTTTAAAGAAAGTATACTTCAACACCACATACCTCCTCTTCACAGAAATCAATCACCTTCCTTACCATTTCATTTTCTCCGCCACCCCAACAACACTGATATTACCATTCCCTTTTTTGATCACCATCCAACCATTTCAGGTCCCCCAAACTATCAATCTGAAGCTCCTACTCACCCCATCCAGAACATTCAGATTATCCCAAAAAATCGTACTCTCTTCAACGTTTCCCTCAGATGGACCATACGTCACAACCACACATACCTTGACCTTTTCAAACTTAAATTTAACCATTAGAATTCTAGGACTCACACACTCAAAGTCTACCATAGCTTTGTACCACAGGTCACTCATCAAAATTGCAACTCCTTCTCTTCCTCTCTCATTCATTTCCACACCAGCACACACACATTTCACACACACCACTCATTTTCCGTTTCCTTTTCATCTTTGTTTCAGTCACAGCGAGCAAATCAAATTTGCCCTTTCTAAATACATCCATCACCTCTCTCCTCTTCTCCTCAACATTTATTCCTCTGACATTCCATGTACCCATAACGATTCATACAATTTCGCCGAAAGATAGAAAGCCGTTTACGGCGATCACGACCCTCTCCGAGGCCTGCATTAGCATTCCTGGCAAGAAATAGATGGTAGTAGGCAGCCAACCCAACTATCAATATATATATATATATATATATATATATATATTATATAATATATATATATATATATATATATATATATATATTATATATATATATATATATATTATACCCGCCGACTCTATGTGAGGATGCTGGTTCAATCCTCCGTGTAGCAGTCTGTTTTATCTTGCAGGGGGCAAGAATTGAAACTCGTCTGCGAACACGTGGTGGCGACAGGCTTGGGATAGCCAGCCTTAAAGTTCGATTTCCTGTAGTCCCCCCTTGTTGCCCTCTGAGAAGGGGATAAAGCATGTTAAAAGGAAGCTATATATATATATATATAATATATATATATATATATATAATTATATATATATATATATATATATATATATATATTATATATAATATATATATATATATATATAATATATATACCTATTATAGATAATATATATATATATATATATATATATATATATATATATATATATATATATATATATATATATATATATATATATATATATATATATACCAATAACCCATTTTCCTACGGAAGCTTATAAAAGGAAAATAATTTTCTTTGTTCTTTTCAGTAGGTGTGAGAAAGAGCGGCGTAATTTACATAGTAAAATGACAAAGCATTTTGCAATAAAAGTAGCGCATATATGATAGATATTTAAATTATATATACTATATATACTATATATATATAATATAATATTATATATATATATATATAATATATATATATATATATATATAATATAATATTATATAATATATTATATATATATATAATATATAATATAATATATATTATATATATATATATATATATATATATATATATATATATATAATATATAATATATAAATATATATATATATATATATATATATATATATATATATATATATGGATGTGTGGATCAAATTTTTACATTGAAATAAATGATTGAGAAAATGAGAGAGAAGAAGAATAAATTGCATTTACGTTTTATGGATTTCTAACAGGCATACGAGAAGATTAATAGGGAAGCCCTGTGGCAGGTGTTAGTTATATATAGTGTTGGTGGACGGTGGTAGGCTTTTGAATGAAATCAAAAGTATGTATGATGATAGTGAAGCGTGTGTAAGAATAAATGGAGTCGAAAGCGATTGGTTTAATATTAATAGCAGTGAGGCAGGAATGTGACACGTCTCTTTGGTTATTCAATTTGTATATGGATGGGATTATGAAAGAATTAGAGGTGGGGGGTGGCAGGGAAAGGTGTTAGAATGATGGGGAATAGAAGAGAATGGAGGGTGCCTTGCTTATTGCATGCAGATGATTTAGTTGTGTGGTGAATCTGAAGAGAGTTTGAGAGGATTGGTAGAGGAGTTTGGCAAGGTGTGTAATATGAAGGGTTTGAAAGTAAATGTAGATAGGAGTAAGGTTATGGTAGTGAGTGAGGAGAGTCCGCGGTGTAAAGTCGTGTTAGATGGTGAGTAGATGGTGAGTAACTGGATCAAGTATCTGAGTTTAAATATTTAGGATATATGTTGGATGAAAAGGGAACCTATGATGCAGAATGTAGTAGAAATTTGTGAATGTAGGAAGGTGGCTGGTGCAAGCCAATCAAATCTTAGGTGGATGTGAAGGAACTAAGTCTTGAGTGTACAAGGGTTTTACATGAGGGTATGTTGTTACGTGTGTTAATGTACAGTAGTGAACGTGG
Organism: Trachelipus rathkii; assembly: GCA_015478945.1. Lineage (NCBI taxonomy): Eukaryota > Metazoa > Arthropoda > Malacostraca > Isopoda > Trachelipodidae > Trachelipus > Trachelipus rathkii. The sequence goes on along the minus strand of JABUQX010034442.1, from coordinate 21,676 downwards.
TCTGGAATAAGAGGTATAGATCTCAGGGACAAAGTGTTCAGATGGACAATCTTTGCGGCGTGTTCGGTGTGAGAAGAATTGATAAAATGAGGAATGAACGCATTAGGGAGTTGTGTGGTGTGACGCTCGTAAAATGAGAATAAACGAGAGTACATTGAAATGGTTTGGCCATATAGAAAACGAAGGGTCATAGTCAGTTGGTTAAGCAGATGTATAGTGGTGAGTGTGCTGGGAATTGACCGGCTGGGAGACTGAAGAAAAAGTTAATTGAGTCAGTAAAGGAATGCCTGGAAGAGAGAAAAGAGAGTTTGGCAGCGGCGAGAAGAAAGGTACAAAATAGGATTGAATGGCGGGGATTTGTGAAGGGGTATGGTTGTGGCTAGGGTTGGGAAAGGAAAAAAACAAGCTCGTTTTTTTCGAAAAAAACACCAGTCTGAAAAAAACAAGTAAAAATTTGTTTTTTTCGTTTTTTTCAATTAAGTTGTGGAATTTACATGTTTGAACAATTATATTATGTTTTAACAAATATGCTCTAATTTGGACATTTTTTGGTTCCAATTTCCTACAAGGTGGAAGCCTATGAGTTTGTGTTCAAAATTCATATTTTCCATATTTTTATTTTATATTCTGAATTTTGATATTCATAATATTTTGTTTGTGGCTTCATTAATGTTTTCTTCCTCTGTTTCAGCTTTCAGTAACATTTTTATCATAATTATTTAATCAGAATTTAGAAATGCCATGTGCAAAAAGTCGTGTGACTGTACTTTTTAAGGAAATAAAAGGTAGCAAAGGTCCTCGCATGAAATGTAACTTTTGTTGTGTAGACGCAAAACTAGTATTTATTGCTCATAATCTAGAACTAGGAAATTCTGAAAATTTGAGAGAGATGATTATGCTAAGGCAGCTAAGCTTAAGAGTCCTGTTACTGCCCCTGCTCCTTCACCACTGTCATTCTCACACGATGCTTCATACGACTCTGAGATATCAGACTTATCAGTCATATCAAAATTAAATGTGGCTGATCACGCTGATGAGCCCAGTGATAATAAGCTTGATAGTAGTCACAGCACAGTAGTCAGTACTTAGTAGTGACTGGGGAGTGGGGACTAATGATTAGTGAATCAAAAATTGATATTCCAAAGCCAAATATTAATATTTAATTTAGTCATTCACTCATCCTCCATCATTTACAATCTTGGTATAATTTTAATTTCAATATTTTTATTATTTCATTTGCCCTTAAGTCACTTTTGAATTTTGTCATTCAGACTCATTCTATATAAATATAATATACATTAATGTTTAAAAGTAAATTATAAATATGATTATATGATACAAATGTAAAATACATAGTAAAATTAGTAAGTAGAAGCCTACAAAAAGCAGTCTGCAGGCTACAACCTACTGTAAATTGTAAAGAAAACAATTGATAAAATATAAGAGAAAGGTAGTTCTGCTATTTTATAAATCATAATGAAATATTTGTTTAATTTCAAGTATCCTTACTTATATTTGAAAATGAAAATACTCAAGTGAAATATCATATTACTTAAAAAAAATTTGTAAAAAATATATTTAATGAAAAAAAACGAAAAAAAAACTGAAAAAAACGAAAAAAAAATATGAAAAAAACGTTTTTTCATGAAAAAAACATGCTTTGAAAAAAACGGGTTTTTTCCCAACCCTAGTTATGGCCCACCTGGGCCAAGGGATGAGCCCCACATTGAAAAGATGCCATAGTGAGGGTCCGTCGCGGTCCCGTGAAGCTCTAGGGTGGATTTTCTGATTGAAACGAGTTCTCACTAAAAGGTATAAAGGGACGGTAAGGCTGAGCTTTCTTTTCGACTTGTGTCATATTCTTCTATTACTTTTCTGTTCCCCTTGCATGTTACGCACCTTACCCCCAGTCTTTGGGAGAGAAGGTGGGTGCCTATATTATTATATATATATAATATATATATATATATATATATCCTATTATATAATATATATTATATATATATAATATATATATATTAATAATATATATATATATATAATATAATATATACTATATATATATATATATATATATATATATATATATATATATATATAATATAATACTATATATATTATATATATATATATATATATATATATATATATATTAGTGATGCACCGGAGAGTAATTTTGGCCGGAGGCCGGAGAGCCGGAGGCCGGAGAATGAAAATTTTAATTCCGGCCGGAGGCCGGAGTCTCCGGCCAGAGAATGAAATTTCCATTTATACTTACCTTATATATATATATATATATATATATATATATATATATATATATATATATATATATAATATATATAATTTATCTATACTATATATATATATAATTATATACTATATAATATATATATATTATATATATATACGGTATATAATATATATAGATTACCGGTATATATATATATAATATATATATTATATATATAATATATATATTAAGGATTACCCAAAGGCATGCAATTATCATGCACCTTCCTCGGCCGGATCCTAAGTAGTAACTACTTAGAGAAGTAACACTCCTTGAAGAGGGCTAAACCCGTGAGGTGTGAACTACTTGTGCGCTTCTGGTAACACATTACTATCAAGAGGAAACCCAAAGAAAGGTTCAAAATATTATAGCACAAAACATTTACTGGATCATCTTGAAGAGAAACATAAAACCATATATTTGAAGATAAAAGAAAATATCTGAATCTTTAAGAGGAAAAGTGGCCGAAAAAGAAAACATGATATCCACAGACACGGCAGATGATGATCCATGTCCCATCCATATCATCAACTTCTACCTCTATTAAAAAAAGATTTTCTTCAGCCTACACTGTTTGAAAATAACTGATAAAACAAAGATTTGAGAAATTAAATGATAGAAAAGCACAGAAATTCGTTTCAAAATTGGGGAATTGATTGATGTGGACAATCTGCCATTTTTCTTTTGTGAAGACATGGATTTAAAGAGATTAATAAATCACGTATGTCCACAATATAAAATTCCATCAAGGAGGTACTTTGTTCAGAAGAAATTATCCAAACAATATATAAAAGGGTAAAGAAAAAAATATAACCCTTCAGCTGCAAGAAATTCAAGCAATATCATTAACATCAGATATTTGGACTTGCTCATATAACAATGAAACCTTTATAAGTATGTCAGGGCATTTGATTGATAAAGATTTCAAAGGAAGAGTGGAACATTAACAAATCAGTAGTTTTAGTGTTTCTCATTCAGCAGAAAATATAGGTCTAAAAAGTGAGGAAACACTTAAGAGCTGGGATTTAAAAAAAGAAAATATTCATGTTGTCCTAAGATAATGCACCAAACATTACAAAAGGTATGAGAGCGACAGGTGTTATAAATGAGACATGTTTTATTCTTTCCTTACAGCTAGTAATCTTTAATTGATCTTCTCAAAAATCAATTAAATTTTAATTACTTTATGAGAAAATTGTAGGTCATTTTAGTTGATCACCAATTGCTACAACTAATTAACGAAATTCAAAAATCTAATTTGCCAATACAAAAGGATTATCCAAGATGTGGAAACAAGATGGAATTCGTCATATTATATGCAGGACATAAGCAAAAAAATTTCATTATTTTATTATATTCTTCAATTTGAAAAAAACAATCTAGATATCTTAAATGCAAAATCACTTAAAGCTAATGGAGAAATATAATTAGATTGTTACAACCATTTGAAGAATTAACTAAAGAGGCGAAGTGCATGATGATGTTGATTTATCATTGTAATACCTGCAGTTAATGCATTGCAAAAATATTTAGCAAAAACTTGGAAGGATAGCGGTGTAAAAACTATGAAAGATGAACTTTTAAATTCTGTTACTGAACGTTTTGGTACCATTAAAGAGAAGAAACTTTATGTACTTGCAACAGTTCTAAATCCACAATACAAATTAGCTCCCTTTGATATTATTGATCAGAATAAAACAAAATTTATGCTCAAAGAAGAAATAAAACTTTTTAAAAAAGCTAAAGAAAATATTACATTAAGTTCAGATTCTGATGAACAAAATGATGATCAAAATTATCAGACCTATACAGATTCACATGAAGAATCTGAAAATGAAACGGCAGATATTGATAAGGAAACACATTCAATTTTTTGGAAGTGCTTTGATGACATGCTACAAGAAAAATCGTTAGAAGAAAATGAAGAATATTCAGATACAATCAAACCAAGTGGAACTGATCAAAGGAGAAAAAAGTTAAAATGCAAACGTAGAAGCAGCAATGAGAGAAAACAACATGAATTAGAAAATACTATTCAAACTACTCCACATTGTGGCATAAATATTTTGCAAGCACCACTTATGGAAGGAAAAAGGGTGATCGCCCATTGTTATGGTGGAAAGAAAAGGATAAAGGCTCTTTATCCTGATTGCATCTTACCTGAATTAGCTAGGAAATTTCTCTCTGCTCCACCTTCAAGTGTACTTTACGTGAGAAGTTTTACCAAGCCAGGAAATATTTCTACAAGTAAAAAAAGGAATCGTCTTTCTCCAACACTAGCTTATCAGCTCCTGTTTCTTTAAATTTTTTTAAGAAGCATTTGATTTATTTCATCTTCAGAAACATATTTAAATAGCAATGCATAAGCTAGTTAACTTTCCTTTCACTGACTTTGCACTTAACCAATATAATTTAATTTCTCAAAAAATTCTATTGTGATACTTTATACAGTATCGATAACAGCTGGTAATGCACTATATATATATATATATATATCTAAATATATATATAATATATATATTATTATATATATATATTATATATATATATATATATATATATATAGATAATATATATATATATATATAATAATATATATAATATATATATAATATATATTATATATATAATATATATATATATATATATATATATATTATATATATATATATACTATATTATATATATATATATATATATATATATATACTATATATATATATATCAACCTATATAGTTTTCAAATGTTTAGTTTGCCTTAAAAAACTTAAAAGCTCTTTAATAATTAAAGATAAGGATATATTTCATAATTTTTTAGTCTTTTGGTCAGATATGATGGCATGTAGTTTAAAAGTTCTTTTACCAATTCATTTACCTATTTCTGTATTGTATTTTTAAAGCTAGATTTATCAAAAGTGTAATTTTTGTTAGGGGTTGTCATTTTGGATATCAAACCCTTTTAAGTTGTTTATCAAAATAATTAGTCGATTTAGCAAATGGTGTCATATAGGTCTATTGATATTATTATCTATTATTATAGTTATAATATTATTTATTAGTTTGACTTAATATTATCACTACAACAAAAAAAAAATAATAAAATAATTTTTTTTACACTTTTTGTATGAATCAGTTCTTCTAAATAAATTTATTTCATTAAATGTCTCATTATTACTTTCAATGAATTATAACTTTTTATTTTCAAAACTACCTTTTAAAAATATAGGTCTCCGGCCGGAGAAAGCCGGAGACTAGTGGTCTCCGGCCGGAGCCGGAGATCTTTAAAAATGCCGGAACTCCGGCCCAAAAGCCGGAGCCGGAGCCGGAGATCCGGTGCATCCCTAATATATATATATATATATATATATATATATATATAAATATTAATGTATATATATAATATATATATATATATATATATATATATATATATAGCAGTTGGAGTTTTATCTTCCTTGGGGCAAGAATTAAAACTCGACTGCGAACATGTTGGTGGTGCTGGTTTGGGATAGCGGCCTTAAAAGTTTGATCCTGTGGTCCCCCGTGTTACCCCTTTAATAGGGGATAAAAGCATGTTAAAAGTAGTTATAGTAATATATATATATATATATATATATAATATATATATATATATTTAACATAATATATTATATAATTTTACAAATAATAATATTTAAATATATAGCTATATATATATATATATTATTATACCAGATATAATATATATTATATATATTATAATATAATATATATATATATAATATATATATATTATATATATATATATATAATATATATTATATATATTACATATTATATATACCGGTATATATATATAAATATTATATATGATTGAGAGAATATATATATATATTTCTTTTTTAGATCATATATATATATATATATATATATATATATATATATATATATATTAGATATATATATATTATATAATATATATATATGTAATCATATATATATATAATATATAATATATATAATATATTATATATATATATATATATATATATATATATATAATATATATATATATATATATATATTATATAATATATATATTATATATATATATATTACGGATACAATAATTTCTCTGGATTTATATATATATTATTACATTTACCTAAGGAACTTATTCCCAACATAATGCTGTACCAATTTAGTTGCAAAAGTATCAGGCATCCAAGGCCAAGTTGGAAACTCAGAAATATTAATGATTCTAATTGATTTACAGCTCCAACTGCCAAAGGTCGGCTTGAAGTTCTTGTGACCTATTAAAAACAAATAAAATTAAGGAAATTAATGACTATAAAATGTTTCAATTAAAAAATAAATTAACTTGCTGGAATTACTATTTAAATTAGTTAAGATGAAGAAACGCTCTTTTATGTAAAAATTATAACAGTAATGGTTAATAATTGAAATAAATGGAAATCTTCTTTACTCAAAATATTAAAAAATAATTAAAAAACATTGTAAATAGGAATAAAAAGTTTAGGTTGAACTGATCTCTTTGAAATTATAATAATCAATACTATCAGTTTTAAAAATAAATACAAAAATGTCTATTAAATAAATAGTTACTCAGTCTAATCTTACAAGATAATTTTATTGACATAGACCTACTACCAAAAGATCCAGAAAAGGGTAAGGTCTTTCACCAGACTGGAAGGCTGGGACTTTACTTCAGTCAGAACTTGAGATTTAGTCCACCACTACAACATTCTTATTAAAAATTACTCAAATCAAACCTCCTCCAGATTTACATATATTCAGCTTATGTAATACAAAAATGTGACAATGTATTAAATAATAAACAGAAACTTGAAAAATATTTAATAAAAACTAATTAAAAAAAAATTTACCTTTTTTTTTACACTTGTGAAAGAATCTCCTTCACTTGTTGCATATAATTAAGATAGAACTATTTTACATCTAGGAAACACGAGAAATAATCAAGTATTGCACACAAACTACTTTGAAATTTAAATTAAAATCAAAATATTCTGAAAAGTTTACTAAATTAAACACTGCTTACCTTTTTGTCAAGATCTTTATCCCACATGTCATTTATTGTACAACCAGCACCTCTCATAATAAAAGAACCAAGTGCAAAGAGAGTCAGAAGATAAGGGTCTGGAAGTGACCCAGAAGGTGCAGCTAAGGCAATACTCCAACCACATGGCCAAAATAATAACCAAGATCCAATTGGACGATCAACTCTCATCAGCTGAAGATATGGCTGAATTTTGAGAGGTGAATTTTTTACCAATTTTTGAGCAAATGATTGATTTAAAAGTCTGCATGTAGAGTGAAAGGTTGAATTTTCTACTTCTGTATTGACATTATTTAATTTATTTTGGCACAAATTAGCATAATTACTTCTGGTACTTAAATATTTTAACGATAAAGGTCTACAAAATGGATATGATCTAATATTCTTAAATGCCAATATTCTTAAGAAATTTAATTTTGTAATTCCCTTAAAAATTTTACTGTACATACATATTAAATTATTTTCCTTTTTTTAAACTACGATAAAATTTGCAAATATGTCAAATGGCACCAGTAATAAATGATGTGGAATGCATTTTTTACATTTCTGAAAAGAAAAATAAAACTTTATTTATTAACTTCCTTTAGCCTCTTCTTCACAAATATTTTGTCAATATAGTTTTTTAAATTTTGTGGTGTGAGTTCAGATATAATATTTATATTTTGTTGATTATTGAAATTATATCTTATTCTACTTCCCTGAATCCCTGGGCTCATGAGTGGTAAGAGAAATAATTAAATATTTAACCATCACCATTCACAAGTAATGGGGTAATTGGAGCAGAGCCTCCATATACATACATTATTATTATATATATTATTATATACTATATGATATATATATAATATATATATATATATATAGTATATATATATAAGTATATATATATATATATATATATATAATATATATATATAATATATATTATATTATTACTATATAATATATATATATAAATTATAGTATATATATATAATATATATATATATATATATATATATATGTTTATGTAACATGCATTTGTATATTCAATTTATTATTCTAAACAATAAAAAAAATATTAAGTATAAAAAACAAAATTGCTATGATTATATTAGGGGTGCAATGGATAGTGAATTTGTTACCCAGAGAGAGTGAAAAAATTATCGGAACAGAAAAGATTTCTGAAAAAGTTTGCAATATTTTTAAAAATAGATCATATATGTTTCAATAACAGCTAAGCCAAGCTTCAGAGTACAGATTTTGCATAATGAATACAAAGAAGCTGCGAAAACTTGGGTTATTGGAGATATGGTAAAAAAAAAAAAAAGTTAACCAATATACAGGAAATATGCAGGAGTAGTGAGGATAGTACAGATGTCTTATCTCTCTGATCAAAATATTTGCTAAGAGATAATCTATTTAATATCTGCTATCAAGAAATAAAGGACTCAGAATATTTTGTTTCTGATACCAGTAAGTTAAAATCATTCATTTATATATAAGATGATGAAATTAAGAAGATGAGATCAATATTATTTAAATCATCCTCTATTAGTATAGATGAAACATTCAATGAAATATGATCAGGTCTTCTAATACAAGAAATGTCTTTTTAAAAATCTCTCTGTCTGTCTGTCTGTCTGTCTGTCTGTCTGTCTGTCTGTCTGTCTGTCTCCTCTCTCTCTCTCTCTCTCTCTCTCTCTCTCTATATATATATATATAGTACTATTATAATATATATATATATATATATATATATATATATATAGTATATAGTATATATATATATATATATATAATATATATATATATATAATACTATATAATATATATATATAGTATATATAATATATATATATTATAATAATATTTATTATATATATATATATATATTATATATATATTATTATATATATATATATATATATATATATATATATATATATATATATATATATATATATATTATATATATATATATATATATATATATATATAATAGACAAAAGTAACGACAATGAAGAGAATAAAATCAAAATAAAAAAAAATGACAAATTAAAACCTTTTAAAGTTTTTGAGCTTCACAACTCGAGAAAAAATTGGTAGGGAAAAATAAAAATGTTCCAGAAATATGTTAGGGTAAAATAGGGGATTTTGTCATTTAAGAATTTGTCACTTCAAGAAACTTGAGCCTTATATTCATTATTTAATATATATATATATATATTATACTTTATATATATATATATATTTACATATATATACTATATATATATATATAATTTAATATATATAATATTTTTTATACTATTATTTTATTCACATTTTAAATTAAAATTAAAACTTTTTTTTTTTTTTTTTTTTTTTTTACAAAATTTTTTAAAGACCGCTTTTTACCCTATGGTTTTGTAAAATATCGGTTGTCTATATTCATCCATTTTCTCACACTTTGTTTAGTCGCTACTAAGGTAAGTGCAAAAAAATGGCATTCTAGTCAGATTGAGCATAAGAAAAGCCTATGAGAAATTTCAAAACTTTGAAAGGCTGTAACTTTTTTTTTCTAAGGACACAAGACATCACCCATTTTTGTTCTTTTTTATTCATTATAATTATTTTTAGAATCTTTGCTGTGATTTCTATAAATATTTGTGTAGCGGTTCTGCTATATAATTACCAAAAGTATTGATAGTGTTCTATATAAAAATGACAAAATTACATATTTAAAATTTTCGGAACGTTAAAATTTTTCTTTAAAATATATACCTAAAATGTATGCATATCAAAAGAAAAAACTAAATAATTTTTTTATACCATTTTTGTAAATTAAAAGTTTATAGTTTTAATACAGTATCTACAAGACATAGATACAATTGAACTCCTCAATTAACATATTTTCAATTGGGTAAAAATACAATGATGTTAGTTAGGAAGAGAAGAGGCCCAGTATAGAACTTTGAGGAACCCTACTCTTCACCAGCTCCAATGATGACTGTAAGGATTATAACCTACTTATAATTAGTGCATAATTGTTAAATTATTTGGTAATTATTTACAATAAGTGTCTCTAAACTGATTTTTATGAAAATCACAGCATAGACTCTAAAAAATAGCAATGAACAATAAAAAACAAATTATTTGTTGGTCTCTTTAGGAAAAAAAATTACAACCTCTCAAAGTTTGGCATTTTCCCATAGGGTTTTCTTATTAAAAAACTGAATGGGCCTTGAGATCGGTTTAGGACTATCCTAGTTCAGGTTACAATAAGATTTGTTAAGTATACACAGAATACTTAACAAAACCTATCATAACCTGAACTAGTAGGGTCCTAAACCGAGACCTAACCTGGATGGATTGACAATGCCATAACTAGACTAACTAGATCCATCCAGGTTAGGACTCGGTTTTGGACCCTACTAGTTCAGGTTAAGATATGCTTCATTAAGTATAACGCTACTATGTATAGCTACTTAACAAATCTTATTGTAACCTGAATTAGGATGGTCCTAAACCAATCTTGAAGTCCATTCATTTTTTTTTTATATAAGAAAACCCTATGGGAAAATGCCAAACTTTGAGAGGCTGTAACTTTTTTTCCTAAAGAAACTGACAATTTTTGAAAATAGCAGTGCAGAGGGGTGTCACTCCCAATTTTTATAAAAATCATTATATATATATATATATATATATATATATATATATATATATATTAATATAAATATATATATATATATATTATTATATAATCTAGTATATATATATATATATATATATATATATAATATATATATATATATATATAATATATATATGCTCTAAAAAAATAATACTGAATAATGAAAACAAAAATCATCCCTCTCTTTAGGAAAAAAAGTTACAGCCTCTCAAAGTTGTTAAAAACTCCCATAGACTTTTCAATTTTAATCCATCAAGGTAGGTCTTCATTTCAGGCCTCAGTTCAGGTTATGAATGAGTTTTGTTAAGGTATACACAGAGAAAATTGATGTAGAATTTAACAACTCCTTATCATAACCTGAAAATAGGATGACCGCTAAAAACGGAACGAAGCTACTAATTTTTTTTTTATAAGAAAGCCTATGGGAAATTTTTTTTTCTAAAGACAAATCATTTTCATTTTTTTTAAGCTTCATTATTTTTTTAGAGTATATATATCCTGTGATTTTTAATTTTTATATATATTTTATATAATACTATATATATATATATTATATATATATATATACTATATATATATATTTATATATTATATATATATATTAATATATATTATATATATATATATATATATATTATATAATATATATATGGACCCTTCGGACCTCTTATTGCTAAAAAGAAAAAGTTTATCGGACCGCTTTGCCCCCTTGTTATTATACCTTTTTTAAAAAAAATAGATTTTAATTTATTTTCAAAAGAAAAGATTTTCCTTTTTTTTTGTTGCTTTCACTGTTTCCTTTATGTTTAATATAGTAAGTATATATATATATATTATATATATATATATAATATATATATTATATATATTTATATATATATACTATATATATATATATATATATATATATATCGTTATATATATATATATATATATATATATATAATAATATTATAATAATATATGTCAGGCCTAGAAGAGCCATCAACCATATCTCAAAAATACTACATAATAAGCTTAACGGAAAAAGGAATATATTGCTGGAATGCTGGTCCAATTTAAAAAAAAAAAAAAACCATCTCAAAAACTACAACAACAGCACAGGGAAAAGAAATACATCTTTGGAATCCTGGTTAAAATTTTAGTTAAGAAAATGGTAAAATAAAAACAAATTATTGTTAATATAATTATAGTATATATGTAGAAAAGCCTATTTAATTTTTTTTTATATTTTAATTTTATTAATAAAAGGAATTTTACAACGGATATTTTTTTTTTAAACTAAAGAAAAAACAATGGTATAACCGCTCGATGGCAGAGTCGGGGTCCTCTCGGCTTTCGGGGGAACTACGGGGTTAACGACTAATTCCCCCCCTCCGGGAGGGTCTCGCGGATACCCCGCTCTTTAGGTATTTGGCGTGTCGCGGGGGTTTCTCCGCCCCTCCGTATGGGGTATGGAAAACGTCCCGCCTGTGTTCCCCGTCGGCTCGAGCCCCCTATATTGCTGTGTAATACCTTTACAAATAATATATATATATCTATGTTCCCAGTTTTTCTGCCACAAAAATAGCAATTTTTTTCCTAATTTTTTTTCTTTTCTTTTTTGAGAATTCTGCACAACTAAAATTTTATAACGAATACAAAACTGTATTTCTTTTCAACGTGCCGGATATTATGAACAAAGTTTTATGATATATTACTATATCATAAAAGAAAGAACATAATAACGAAGCACCAAAAAAAAAATACATACATAAAATAATCAAATAGAATAATAATCAAATAAGATATTATAATATACAGCTACTTTAGATCTGATCCTAATGCTTTAATTAGGTAATAAATAAATATTAACTAAAGACATTAGCAAGAGATATGACAAAAAGAAATATTCACACAAAATATTTAAAACAAATAAATAAATTTACTTTAATAATCAAAGATGATTGTATCAAGGAATGACCTTTACATTACTTTAAAACCTTTATCAAAAATTTAACGTATTAAAATTTATCAAACATTTCAATCTTACACTTACTGTAATTCATACTATATATGTATATATAGTATTAGAGGTGTTACGAATTTCCGGTCCGGCCGGAATTTGACATTTTTTCCGGTTCCGGTTCCGGCGGGAATTTTGAAAAATTCCGGCCGGAACCGGAATTAACTAATCTACTTCTGAGAAAAAATTTGATGGAAGGGATTTATTTTACAAACCCATCTTTTAACAAAAAATAATAATAGCCTTGTGGTAGCATTCATACAGTGGGATTACATTAAATCTACAGTAAGAACTGTTCATCAAGTATTGGGTCATTTTTTAAAACGTTTTTTCCTCAAATATATTTCCTGCTTCTGAAATGAAAATAATTTCTCTGAATATATGGAGGTAACTGGAAAGGGGAGTAATTTTTTGGTTCGTGGTACGAACCTTGGTAATTTTGCTTTGGTCATTTTTCCAAATTAAGTAATTCCTTCTTTTCCCAGATTAGAAATTGATTCTTCTGTAAAAAAAATTTCCTTTCTAAGATTTGACCTTTTGAAAATTCACAGATTTTTAATTGATTTACTTTTTTATCACTCAACTTCACAAATTGTCTCTGTGAGTTTCTTCAAACTTTATAAAAACTAAGTAACTTTGCAGTAATTTCTTTTCTTAATGACTCCTGATGATTTTGAGGTAATTGGCAAATCTAAGTTCATTGTAGATATTGCTCTTTTCTGAAAATGGATGGTTGACTTCGCCTGAACCTTCTTCTGTACTGCTACTACTATTATCACTTTCTACCTTCAATTATTTGCATATTTCTTCAAGCATCTATTTTCTACTCAATTCTCTTATTTCATTAGAAAATAAAGCCAGTTTTTGAATCTTGGGTCTACTACAGTACTTAAAACAATTATCTTGTTTTGATATATGTCTATTGTTCCTTTCTCTTCCTTTTTATTCATAAATCTAAACTCTAATGCTTCTTCAGCTCTTCTTTTAAAGTCTGAACTCTGCTGTCATCCTCAGAGTTGAAAGATATGCTGGAGAGCTCAAATATGGAGAACAATTGATTTTGCTTTATAGTTTCCGTAACCATGAGAAATGGTTGCAAAACTCTTAGAATTTTTTCAAGTATTTGCCATTGATTTAGCAGTCAAGCTTAAATTGATTGAATTGTTCTAAATATACAACTTGCAGAGGTCTTTCTCCAAAACATTCAATTGCTTTCTTATAATCACAAATATGGTGCTATTCCACTTGTATTAACAATCTTGAATTGGCATAAGTGGGCTTGCAAGATGTGATCCAAGTCTCTTTGTTATTCTTTTAAGTTCATTACGGCTTAAAAACTGGATGTGTATAAATATTCCTACATTTCTTATTAAAGTCACAGTGTTCTTTGAAGAAATAAGGCATCTTTAATAAATTGAAGTTTATTAATAAAACAAGAAAAACTTGTGGTATCCCTGCTAAATTAGATTTCCAAGCTTCATGTTATATATGCTCCATCTCGAAGGATCAAATGGATTTTGTTAGGAGGAATTTCCCAATTATTCATTATAATTTCAAAACTCAGTGATTTTAATTCCAGAATGAAGAACATGAATACTTTGACAAACTGGCAAGCTAATTCAGTCCATTTTTCTAAAACATCGCCTGGGCGTACCAAAATGCATTAAAGAAATAAATGACCTCGTTTAGATATATAATTATAGAAAATCTACTACTTCACTGTAGATCAACCCTGACATCATCTGACCATCTTCCAGAGCAAACTCTCCTCCGAAAACTGCTGCTACAATCAAATTTCCTGTACTGACAGTTGGTAACACTCTTCTCTCAAATAATTTTCTAACTCCAGAATTAGATTATTTGGTTGAAGATGGGCTAATAGTTCTATGATCACTGCCTTCACATGAACTTGAATGGCTGGTCTACTCATTGCTGATATCAATCTACACTATCTTTCTGTGATTTGTGGTCATGATACTGCAAATCTTTTTTGGGAGAAATCTCTAAAACTCAACTTAATCAGGCTTGCTCTATTGCTACTTTTGTGGTTTCCCCTGCCTAGAAAATACAAGACTCTCCTTTTTACTATTAAAATATTTGGACTTCCAGATATTCCTTTCGATGATGATTTTCCATATGTTCATGAAATGGCGTGTACTAAATGGAAGATTTTATGTTGAAAGTTTATAAAGATTTTTTTTTACATTTCTTTATAGTTAAACGAAAGTTTATAAGAAATTCCGGTTCGCGGCGGAATTCCGCCGGATTTTTTTGTGATTCCGGCTAATTCCCGGTTCCGGCGGAAACTTGAAATTTTTCAGTTCCGTACTCGCTAATATAATATTATATATATATATATATTTTATATATATATATATATATATATATATTATATATATAGGTATAATATAATATATATTATTATTATATATATTTATTATATATATATATATATATATATATAAAAAGGTAAATTATCTAGTATTAGTAAGCGTCCAGTTCACGTACACATAGTATATTAACAATTAGTTAAACTTCATTTACAAAAATGGTTTTCAAAAAATTATTTGAAGTTTTTTTTAAGCATTTGAGTTTCTTTTGAGTTAATATTTTCACTAAAAATATTAATATTACCGCTTCTGAAAATCATAACAATTCGGCATTTTATCCGTTCGTGTAGGGTAATTGAATCACTGTTTGATGCGTTTCAGAATTATCGACACAGTGGATTTCTTAGCGGGATTTTTGTAAATGCGATTTTCTGATTGATTCTAGAAGAATGCTATTTATAGACTTTGTGTAAGCGTAAATCGTCGTAAAGAATAAAAAAATTGTAATACAATATTTGCACAACATAAGCAGATAAAAAAAAAAAAGTACGAATTAATATCACACAAATACGAAATTTACATATTATAGTATAGTATATATAGTTATATCATAATATATATTATATATATATAATATATATAATATTATATATATATATATATATATATATATATTATATAATATATATATATATTATATACCCTAAGGGTAATTCGGTCCATGTGGGGCAATTCGGACCACGTGGGGCATTTCGGTCCAGTGGCTCAAAATAGCCTATACGATGTAAAATATATCTTTAACGATGTAAAATAATGTTCTTTTATGTCTTAATTTTTTATGAAAACTTTAATTTAAGTCCATTATTTTGTTGAGTTTTTTTTTCTTTTTCTGAGCACTTAAAATCGGGTAAATTTTAGCTAATTGCTAAGAATCATACAGTGTCAAAAGTAATTGCTACTACATATTGGTACCACAGATATAGTAATTTTTAAAAATAGTTTCATAACCTTAATGCAATCGTGGAGTCATTCAGGCAAGAGGATAAATATGTTTTATTATTAAAATTGTAACATGGGGCATGATTGGTCAGGTTTTTAACTTTGTGCGTGGGAGCCAATTCGGTCCACATTTGGAATCTTCATTAAATTTAAATTTTTTAATACTCTTTTACAAAAAGATGTCGAAATATAATGTTTAAAATAGTTTTTACACTTTTACAGCAAGATCGGTAGGTAAAGTTTTTCAACATAGGCCTAATTAACTTGTACAATTTTTTTCAGCAAGATGGTTCACACCTACGCAAAAGTAACACGGCAGGATACATAGGGATACTTTTGCTGTGCGGATGTTGCCAGACCCTTAGCAGTTTTCGTTTCTTGCTATTGGTTCTTACGAAACGTAATATGCCTAAAAAGCTCGAGCGTGTGCATTCGTTTTTGTCAAACACGTTTGCGTTCGTTTTTGTCAACAGCGCAAAATCGTAAAAAGAACGCTTCACACAAAAACGTAAAGAATTTCCTTAATTCTGTGTAATATAAAATAAAAAAGATTGCAACTTACAGAATTTTTTACATTACAGTTCGTTTTTGTTCAACAGCGCAAATTCGTAAAAAATGCTCAACCACCAAACGTAAAGAATTCCTTAATTCTGTGTAATATAGAATACAAAAGATTAAGGAATTCCTTACGTTTGGTGAGCATTTTTAAGCGGATTGTTGCGTTATGACAAAACGAACGCAACTCGCAACATTTATTTTAGTTTCAAACGGCAATTTCTTAAATTATATTGTAATATCATTATGTTAAAAAGAGACCTAAAACGCTTGAGCGTTTGCGTTCATTTTGTCAAACGCATTTGCGTTCATGTTTTGTCAACCATCGCAATCGTAAAGACGTCACCAGAACGTAAAGAATTTCCTTAATTCTGTATAATCAGAAGAAATAAAAAAGAATATCAACAACAGACTTAAAGAAATTCTTACGTTTAGCGAGCTTTTTTTTTAACGATTTTGCAGTTTGACAAAACGAACGCAATTTATTACGTTTTTTATTACGTTTTCGAACCCAATTCTTAAATAATATTGTTAATCGCCTATGTTTAATAATGAAAACTGAACTTGTATCATAGTTTTGATTAAATAAAACACTTTAATGAGGATTTCTTAGGGATGTGAAAATTGAAGTGGATCGAATTGCCCCGCCCCCCAAAATCGTGTGGGGCAATTCGGTCCACGTTACTTATCGCCTTCTAACATAATCCTATATTATATATACCAATACAATTATACTAATTCTACTCCCAAAGGATAACATTAACATATATAAAAAAAAAAATTTTCGAAAAAAAAAAAAAAATAAAGTCTCATAAACCTCAGCCATTTTGGAGTACCCACTGATTTGGACGCGATGCCCGTTTTTTACGGTATATACTATATATATCTCACAGCTCCAGTGCGGGCTATATATAGTATAATATATATATAGTAATATATAATATATATATATATATATAATATATTATATATATATATAATATATATATATATATATATATATTATATATATAATTAAATATATTATATATTAGGCTATTAGGGGGCTCGAGCCGACGGGGAACAGATGGGGGACTTTTCCCATACCCCGTAGGGGAGGGCGGAGGAACCCCCGCGACTACGCAAATACCAAAGAGCGGGTTCCGGAGACCCTCCCGGAGGGGGGAAATAGTCCTACCCTTTCGTTCCCCGGAAGGCCGGAGAGACCCGACTGCCTGCATCGGGGCGGTCTACCCTTGGGTACCCATTAGTTTGAAAAAAAATATTTTTTAACTAATGGGTACCCCAAGGTAGACCGCCGATAGCAGGAGTCGGGTCTCTCGGCCTTCCGGGAACGAGAGGGTAGGACTATTTCCCCCCTCCGGGGAGGGGTCTCCGGACCCCGCTCTTTGGTATTGGGTGTCGCGGGTTTCCTCCCCCCTGCCGCTACGGGTATGGGAAAGACGTCCCCCCCTCTGTTCCCCGTCGGCTCGGGCCCCATGGGCATGTATATATTATAATATAATATATTAATATATTATATCTATATCTATATATATTATACATTATATAATATATATATATAATATATATATATATAAGTATATTATAATAGACTCAATCGCCTCACGAAATCGGCACGAGTCGATCTAATACCGACTCACGCAGCTTGTTTTAACGTACTCGTAAAATTTTCCACTGGTCAAATATAATTTTTGCCCATATATAGTATATATATATATATATATATATACTATATATATATATATATTATATATATATATATATAATATATATTCGCGTAGTGTTACTTATAAGAAAAAATATTTATTAATTACTTATAATTTTTTATTATTATTATTATTTATTATTACAAAATTCGTTTGCGAATTTTTTTTTTTTTTTTTTTTTTAATTAACGTAAAATGTTTTGGCAGAACAATGGAATTGTTGATAATCGTTCAAAATTATTCGATATCGGAAAATATTAATGCAGAATCGTATATTTAAAAAATCGAACAAAGCAATTCGATAAGGACAACCCTAAAAAATGGAAAATTTTCGATCTAAAAATTTAGGAAACGTTATTTTTTTATATTTTTTCTTTTAAAATATATGCGTAAAATACACGAAAATCCGTAAAAAAAACTTCAAATAATTTTTTAAAACCATTTTTGTAAATGAAATGTTTATAATTTTAATATACTATGTACGTGAACTGGACTTACCAATACTAGATAATTACCTAAGAAAATCCTATGGGAGTTTTAACAACTTTGATAGG